>JAQIWU010002386.1:0-12361 GCA_034696445.1 Isotomiella minor
TTTATTCCACTACGAAATGGTTAGCAAGGAAAGCATTGGAGCTATCGCTTAGGACAGTATCTGAGATGCCATTACGGAACCTTTTTGGAGAAGCAATATTCTTCTCGAGAAGTTTACTGTCAGTCTTCTGCTGTCGATAGGACCGTAATAACTGCTTCAGCACTCCTTGCCGGCTTGTATCCTCCATCCGAAGGGGATCCATGGCAATATGTCCCAGTGTTCACTATTTCTTCAAAGATCAACAATGTATTTCCACTCAACTTTTATTTCCTGCAATGTTTTTACACTGCTTGCACAGGTTATGTCACCAACTGTCACAGGCTGCCCCAAACAAGTTGAGTTGATTGAGAAATCCATTCGTGAATTCTGGAGCAATCTCTCAGCATCACAGCTTCAACTTATTCAGAATCTAGGTGGCCTAACAGGGGCCACAATTCAGTCTTACGTGGATATTTTTAAGATTTTGGACACCATACGCGTTGAACATTGTCAATACAATCTTGCGCTACCAGACTGGTTCCCTTCTATGGCTGAGGAAGTACAGGAACTGGGCGAACAGACATATTGGAGACTGCCTGAAACGACTGAAATGCAAAGGTTTTTTTCTGGAGTTCACTTCAGTCAATTGCAGACATTCTTCGACATGATGCTCCCAGGTTCTAATGTGACCCACGCGGAATTGAGAAGAGTGAAGATGAACATGTATTCCCTTCACGACATCAATATGGCTGCAATTCTACAGAGCTTGGGACTTTATGATAGATCGGATCCACCGGTCTATAACGCCGTCCTGCTCCTTGAACTTTACAACAGGAATGGGGAGTACATAGTTAAGGTATAATAAGCTGGAGTTTGTATTCAAAGTCTCAGTTCCTGTTTCAAACCTGTATAATATTTGAGTGTCGAATGTATGTAGTTGGCTTATCGAAACAAACTAGACGGAGAAGCCGAGGAATTGCGCATCCCAGGATGTGATCCCTGTACTTTGGAGGAATTCAAGGAAGTTATTTCACCAGTGCAAATATCGGACGACGACTGGTACAAAGAGTGTGCTGTCAATACTGACAACGACAATAGTACCTCTGGTAGCACAAGAAGTATGGGTACCTTGAGCATTGCCCTTGTCCTCCTTCCCTTACTTTTATTGACTTCTTACGGTCTCTATACCAACAAAGGGTATATTCGTTTGTATTAAAAATAAATCAAAACTATTGCACGACCTCAGTATATGATAACAGATTAACAATGTCTGCTTTTGACTCGGTCAATCAACTATCGATCTCAATGGCAGTGATGTTATGACTTTTACATAACTTTCCTCCTTTAATGAGAAAATTTTATGACCGAGCATGCAAACTCCCGATTTCTTTATGCTCATTCGTTTATCTCATCGTGAACACCTTTGCGGTAGGAAGAAACAATCAAATAACTTCAAAATGTGGTGTCTACGAGTCTTAGATTTTGTTAGAAATCAAATAACTATATTAAAAACAATCACAGTCGAACCCGCTGCATTGTGCATTATGACATCCAATGTCATGAGTTACCTGTTCTACACAAATTTCATTATGGACCGCATTTGCCGAATTGAACTTGACCTCGGTGACGACGCTTGTGACGCTGTTGCTCGAATGTATACGTACTCATTCATTCGGTATGGTGGTGATTTGGAATATCATTTATTATTATTAAAGGAACTCGAGCTATCATGAAGAGGAAGTGTTAATTCAGATGGAAACTGCCAAGTACAGAAGTTATCGTTCATTGCTAGCAAACTCAATTCCCATTATCACTCTATTGTTTTGGGGGGCATGGAGCGACATGAGGTACAGAAAGACTCCCATGCTATTGGGTCTTTCAACAACCATTATATCCGTAAAACAGTCAGTATCGGAATGGCTTATTTATCTATACAGCTTAACTTTATATTTTGCAGGAACTCCTTTTAATAGGATGTGTTTTCATACCGACTATTGGGGGATTGACAGTCTCGATGTTAATAGTCCTTCCAAGCTGCTTCACAGGAGGGACAATGACGTTCACCAATGCAGCTTATAGCTACATTTCAGAAAACAGTGATAGTCAAACCCGTACAATCAGGCTTGGAATGGTAGCTGCATCTTCGTCGCTAGGGGTACCTCTCGGGTTCGCTATTGCTGGGAGCCTTCTGAAAGCAAACCTTCAGTTTCACAACGCGTTCATGATATCTGGGTCGCTTGCATTGCTTGGAGTTGTGATAGTATTATTGAGGGTGAAAGAACCCCCGAAAGATATTATGAAGAATGCGGAAACTTCACTCCATAAGGGAGGCCTGTTGAAGCATTTGGGTTTCATGTGCAAAGGAATATGGGATGTCTTAGCAACCAAAAGGGTCAAAGGTGGGCGACTGCGGCTAATTGCTTTACTACTGGTTTATGTTTGTGTGGCGATACCCCTTCACGGTAATGCATTAACTATACAAAAATATCCAAGTACAGAAATATTTGTAGGTGAATTTGGGGTTATGTACTTGTACCTAAGAAATCAGTTTGGTTGGGATGCTGGAGACTACGGCCTATTTTCTATTTACAATTCCGTCACAGCTTCCGTGGGTAAGGAGATGCATTTAATGGCGATAGCCCCCTTTTCACCCAATCTCTCGTTTTCAGGAATGCTATTATCAATGGGAATCCTAAGTACCTGGGCGAAGCTTCCAGACGCAGTGGTCGGTTTCATCGCAGGGATCGGGCAATTTATAGCATGCTTCCTTTATGCTTTTGCCACAAGTCCAGTGACTATCTTAATTGGTATAAAAATTGAATCCAGTAAAACAATGTCATTATTTTCCGGCTTTGCCTGTTCCAGCTCCCCTCGTCGACATGATGAACGGAACAATGTGGGTGGTGTCCAAATCCATGGTGTCTAAAATTGTGGGGACGGAGGAATATGGAAGAACTTTCACCTTCTTCAGTCTTCTCACTGTCTTGATCCCTCTGATGGCTGACCCATTGTACGCCCTCGTGTATCGAAGCACTCTGGCCACAGCACTCCCTGGATCCGTCTTCCTCCTCTCTGCTGCCTTGACCGTGCCCCCAGAAACGATTTATGGGTCAGTTCCTTCTGACACTCGTTGACTTTAAATCAATATCTCGGTGTTTCATCCTTCTCTGTAGAATACTCTCATGGAGGCTGTGCCAAGGGAAAGTAGGAGGCAAGGCGAAACAGTATACTTTGTCACCCACCAACACAACCCCTTCTGTTGAACCAAGCAAATTCAACACAGCGAATAATGAAAACCCATGATATCATATTCTTCTACTTAAAAACGTGTTAATTTTATATAAAACAAACAATGATCGTGTCAAAATAAAAACAAGCTATTTTCCCTAAAATTTTCATGCAAAAATGAAGCAACAAAGAGAAAGTAGTGGGACTAAACCCTGCATCCTGGCAGCGCGAGAGTCAAGGTGTTGCAAATCTCCATCCAAACCGAAGTTCAGCAAACAGCTAGAAAGAAGAAGAAAATGAAGGAAAGAGGTCAGTCGGCCACTTGGCCAGACACGAGTCAGAAATAATAATAAAAAGATTACAGTTTTTTGTTCTCCCATGTGTTGCTCAGGGGACACCAAGTAATACTAGTGGGGGTGACAGAGAAGGGTTGAAGTATTAAGGATGGACACAAATGGTGCGGGATGTTCGTCAATGTCCATCAACGATGAAATCGCAAGGTTCGAGTCTGTCCATCCATCCATCTACGCCCTGTATGAACTCATTGAAAATGTGGATGCAAGTCTCGCTGCGGAAATCAGGGCGCACGTGGTCAACATCGAAGGTACGCAGGGAATGAATAAAACCGTATTGTATTCATGTCAAAAATAATTGTTCCTCTCTGTCTCTTTAGATAGCTTCGTCAATTCTCAAGAATGGACGCTGTCGAGATCCGTTGCAACAATTAACTTGGGCCTACTTGGAGATGTCAACTCTGCAAAGTCCACACTCGTTCATCGTTACCTCACCAGACAGTACCTTATCGACACGTCACCGGAAGGTATGACATCACAATAATCTCATTACCAAGGTTATTTACATGTCTCCTCTTTGTTCCACATAGGAGGACGGTTCAAAAAGGAAATCATAATCCAAAATCAACCACATCTTCTGCTCATTCGAGATGAGGGGGGTGCACCCACCGTACAGTTCGCCAATTGGGTGGATGTTCTTATCCTTGTGGCTGGAGGTTCCGAAGATGTTAGAGCGTGTTTCTCTTACGTTTCGAGGTTGAATAATTACAGATTACTCAGTGACGTTCCCATCAGTAAGTGTAATAATCGTCATGCTCTATCAAAACAGTTCAATTCTGACTTTCCACACACTTTTACTTTTGTGTAGTTCTAGTAGCAACGGAAGAAAATGAGGCGGTGCAAGAATTCAAGAAGATTCCACACAATCTTTTCGTACAGGTGGACGTAGTGACTGGCGAAAATGTGGATAAGGCATTCAATGAAGCTGCTTCATTAAAATTTACATTTCGTCAGAACAAAAGTAAACTGCGGAATAGCACAGCATTTTCACTCATCGGGGTTAAGTCTTCTCAACAACAGCAAGACAAGAATGTTGGCCTTGGTCGTGCCATTCCAATTCGACAAGGATGCGTGCTGAAGAAAAGTTGGAAGCTAAAAAAGTGGAAGAAAAAGTATTTGATTTTAACAGAGAATCGTCTTTGTTACTACGACAACCTTCAGTGCTACATGGATTCCAAACAAGGAAAACAAATTGAACTCATACACGCCAACTGTAAACGCTACGGTGAAAAGAACTTTACGATGACAACACTAGCTAAAGTAACTGAGTGGGAGTGCACCAATAAAAGTGAACGTGAAGAATGGGTTGGACTCATTGAGAAAAGTATCCTGGACAGCTATGCACCCAATAATTGTGGTGTAAGTGAAATATATAGGAAAAACAAGTTCTGCGCTGACTGTGGGACAGTTAAAGATGTAACTTGGATTGTGATTAACTTTGGAGTTGTGATTTGCATTGGGTGCAGTGGAATCCATAGAGGTTTGGGATGTCATGTCAGCAAAGTCAGAAGTGGCAAGCTGGATATTTTAACGTACGTAATATCACTTTACTTATTTTTGCCTAATTTGTCTTATATAAATGTAATTACTTTTTTCAACAGGCCTACCATTCTTCACATCGTCCTTCTTTTGAATGGCAATGACAACGCCAATGCAAACATCTATGAAAGTACTTTGGATAAGAAACAGAAGCCTATAACCGGTGATGCCTCTCCTGAAGAAAAGTCGTCCTTCATTCGAAGAAAGTACAAAGACCTAGAATTCATTCCAGCCATCGTGCCCACAAGAGAAAAACTTTTGCGAGCCATATCAGAACAAAATTTTACAAAATTCCTCACCCTCCTGTTACGGTCATCTTTGCAAGACCTAAATTCGTATGCTACCGATCTTTTCGGCATTTTAGCTAACACAGACCATCCCTCACTGTCACAGTGGGATGAAACGGAAAGGGGTGCATGGTTGCAAGTATTATTATGGGTAAGAGAGAAGATACACAATAATGTCATGGAAATGACCAAATTCAAATTTTATCTTTTCAATTTCAGAGCTGTGAAGAAATCGACCCCAGTGAAAAGCAAAAGATGAAAATGCAACTGCAACCATTGAAATGCAACGGTGTATTGTTTGATAACTTTTTTGATCTCTGAATACCGAGTTTGTAGTTAATAGCGTAAAAGCGTAATTATTGGTCAGACTTTCATAGATTACTCTCACAAAACAAACAAATTAATATGGATTATGGAAGATGATATATACGGTAACCTAATTTTACTTTTTGAATTGAAAATTCGTTGAAATTGAATCATTTTTAAGAACGACATTGTTTTAAGGATGGACGTTTTATTTATTTTATAACTTTGTTAAAGTGATAAAGTGCAGCATAACCTTATTGTACCTTAACTCTTCCACTCATCATCACAACTCTTGCCATTGTCAAAATGTCAACCCTTCCCTACTCTGTAATCAGTACCTTATACAAATTGAAACCCTTTGTGAATCCTGGAAATCAATAATGTGAAATAAATTCCACATCGCACCAAAAAAAAGCTACATTTTTTCACTTGTGCATGCAAAAGCGAAGATTGCGTGTTAACAAAGTGGTGGATGCTCCCCGGAAAGTGGTCTTTGTTGTGATTGGTTCGTACTGGTGATCCGATCGTGTGGTGGTCTCATGTTTCTCTCATCATCTGCAGTCGCAAAATCATACGCAGCACATGAGAAAAGTGCAAAAATTCGCTTCTCTTCTTTTGCCATTAATTAATTTTTAATTTAGAGAAATTGATCTTAATTTAGACACCAAAGTAACCAAAATGGAGTGTGATTTTGACGCTATCCTTGACGACTTTACTCCAGACATTGACCTCTTGGATGGTAATAAAATCATCTAAAATAAGGCTATGGACACTCAATTAAAAATTGGTTTGTTTGTAGATCTCTTGTATTCTTCGGACTGGAAGGACCTCCACCCAAGTCTTGCTCAGTTCCCTCACATTTCCCCGATTCAACAAGAGCAGAGCCAGAACCTCATGCAGTTTCCCCAGCCATCGTCACCCTTGTCGCCAAGTCAACAACAGACTTTTGTTGAGCAGAAACTGTTTCCCCAACAACAGTTCATCCCTTGTACGTCTCCGATAACCACAGTCCCCCAACTGATACAGCCATCCCCTTCTCCCCCTTCCTCCAGTCAGACTCAGACACATGCACAACTCATCCTCCCTCTCCAGCAACAGCAGCAACCCCAGGCGCAGATGCCGGGAACTTCTCAACAGTTCCCTGACAAGTTTTGTCCCATTCTACCTGCAAACAAGTTGATCTTGCAGCAGTCCGGTGGATTCTTCCCTACAACTAATGGACAAACCATTATCCTTCCACAGTTGCAGTTGGTGTTGGCAGGTTCCGGAACATCAGAGGACCACAGCAAGCTCCCTGTCAAAAGGTTAAACGAAGGTGAGTTCTAGTTCTTTCTCAAGTAAGATGGAAATATCCTCATCGCTTCATTTATTTCGGTACATTAGAGAAACAATCGAGCAGACGATCTAAGGCGAAGGAAAGCACCAGCAGAAAAAGCAGTCATAATGCTATAGAAAGACGTTACAGGTTAGCGACAGAAAACTAACTCTACCCAGTCTTACTCTAATCGTGTGATTGTGTCGTGTTTCAGATCGTCTATAAATGACAAAATACTGGAATTGAAGAATCTTGTCTGTGGTACAAAAGATTGCTCTGACAAGGTACATAAAGCTGCCATTCTTCGGAATTCAATTGACACAATCCACCGTCTCCAGTCTTCCAACAATCGACTTGAAAAGGAAAACAGAAACTTGCGATCTATAGTTAACCAAAGAAAATGTCACAATTGCAACACTGACTTGTTCCTAAGTAATGCCACTGACTTGCGTGAATTACTGACAGATAGCAGTCCCCCACCAACGGACTCTAGTAATCCAGGAACTCCAGAGAGTGGCATTAGCAACAGTAGTACAGGAAATGAAGAGAACCGAGACAAGCGTGGAAGTCCTATTGCTCTGTTTGCAATTGCGGCAGGATTGTTTCTGATCAATCCAGGAAGCCATCATGGTTCCCATAGCAACGTGACTCATAATGTTGAAGAACCACATGCAGCGAATACGTGGGGTCCGAGGCTATTTGCCATCATCATCAACTTGTTGGCATTTCTTTTTATTTACAAAATTTCGGGAAAGTGGTTCTTCAGTTCTACCGAGAAAAAGGCCCATGCTTGTGAAAGTGACAAAGTCAGAGAAAAGATTGAAGATAAATTCACCAAAGCATTAAAGAAGAATGGGAAAGATAAGATCGAGTCACTTGAAGAGATCATCTTTGAAGCCACAGGAGAAAAAATGCCCAGCAATGGATTACTGCTGCGCGAGTACATTTTGCTCTCAACAACACTGTTTTTGAATCGGACATACGTCGGAGAAGTTTACGATGTAATTGCAAAATGCTATGTAGAACTTGGATTGGTGAATGAGCGTCTTCGTTTCTACTGTGGTTTGAAGGTATGTGAGAAGTTAAGAATAGAATATGAAGAAGTGTGGATAAACTAATCTGATTGTTTACAGGCTTACGAATACGCACAAACCACAAAGCCCCGAATTGCTGCCGTGCTTTTGACGAAGTCCAAAATACTTCTGAAACTTCTTTTGAGAAAACGGGAACAACACTTTTTTCTGCAAGAAGGACTTGACTTTTTTAAGAAAAGTTATAATCGCTTGAACCAGACAGGTCGGACGCTTTACTATTTTAATCCAGGTTCCAAATAGACTGTGAAGTTTAATTGTTATTTCTTTATGTAGCTACTGCCTCGTTTCTTGTAACTTCAACAAATGATCATGATCCAGTCGTGGACCTTCTTGGAGGCTACAAACAACGAATGCTGAGAAAAGGAATTGAACAATTGTACCAAAGTGGCGAAGGAGCATCAAGCTTCCAAGCAGCGATGAAGGGTGTTGTTGCTGAGAGGCCACTACCTACCGATACCAGGTGCCAATGGTGGGCATCCCTAATGTGGGTTCAGGCAGAGTGGATTAAGAAAGGTAACTTCAAGGCGTTGCTATGGCACTGGTTTTATCTACTGTGAAAATACAGGGGGCCGTGACGAGGTATTGGAAAGGCTATACAAAATGATTGACAACCTCTGGAAACAGCAGGAACATTCAGAAGACGCTCTATCTAGAGCAACGTATTTTGTTCATCTGGCAAAGCGAATACTGGTGAGGTTTCTTGTTTAATTGTGTTAAATAATGAACATTTATTGTTTCTTTTGTAGCAACAAGACAACGGTTCAACTGCAATAAATCAGGTTTTGAGACTAATCACCAGTGCTGGTGATAATTTGCGGGATGCTATTGCGGTGACTTCAGATCGTGACATGACCATGGAACTGGTGTGGGCTCTTGTGTCTGAATGGATTCTGGAATGCAGAGTAGAGCTGTGGCTGCGGTTGGAAAAAGTAGATGTTGAATTCGCTCGGCTTTTTTCCAAAGATCTAGATACGCTACGAGGTCTCACTCATTCTGTTGAGGTAGGGGTATCATCTATATTATTACCAATAATGTATCACTGAGCAATATCTGTTTTAAACCACTTAGACGTCATTGCCCTCACTCTATTTGTACGAGGCGTCATTAAGGCTTATGACGAAGGCATCCCCTGGACGTACTCAGCAGTTGCTAGATGCTTCTTTGAGGAACGTAAGGTCTACTCGCTCCTCTGCTATCTGCACTCAGGTACTCTATCCATAGTGAAGAGATTAATGTATTGAACCAATCAATTAATCGTTTAATTTCAGGACAAGAATACCAGACGACGATTTGACAACAATGTTATAAACCAACGACGAAAGGCTATGGCACTATACTTACGATGCAAGCACTTACCGTCTAATGTGCTAATTTTGGGAGAGAAGGCAGGAATGCTGCGTGAAGCAATTAAAACTTTGGAGAAAATCGGAGACAGGAAAAGATGTGAAGAATGTTTAGATATGATAAAAATGCTTGTTTAAAATACTTTTCTGTTCATTGACAATTTATTTTGTAAGCGACATAGCATCCGCTTTGTTGCTCCTATTGTTGTGATATAGTTCATTTTAGTATAAAAATTGTAAAAATAAAGTGAGTGTATTTGTGAAATCACAGAAAACATGGCATTATTGACGCGATTGTAATTAATTTATGAGGACGACAGTTTAAAAGTTTTGAAAGCGTTGACTAACTCCTTCAAGTTGAACTCTTCCAAACAGACCCATCCCTTTAAGTCTGGTGCGGACTGAAGTGCACACCGAATGCAGTAAACGTGGTGAAGGACTTCTTCCTCCTTTATCATGAGGGTGTTGAACACCTCTTCCTATTAAAAAAAACAAATTATGAGTCTCATGCCACCCCCACAATAAAATTAGCTTTACCTCGCATTCTTGGCAGTAATGTGACGTGTCATTTCCCGTCCTGCCATAAAATCGAACTGGTCTATACGAAGTCTTCACAATTTTCAATGTCTGTATAATATGGATGAGCGATGACCGTAACACATCTCTAGAAAAGAAATACGCCATCAAGATAAAGTTTTGACACTATGATCCGTATACCTTAAAAGATTGTAGAACGAAAGGTCTGCAATACTGACACGAGTTGCTAGCTTCCATGAAAGATTAACAACGGGAACAATACTCTTGAACTTTTCGATTTTGTTAAAGGCGTATCTGTCCAACGCTGCCTTGTACTGGGGATGTGTGATGGGAGCAACGTTCCACGCTATGCAATTTGCCCAACCCCTTGACTGCACCCAATGAACGCATCCTATGTTGATGTAAACCAGGTCATGAGGCCTTTGCAAAAATCTGTACACGGGGATTCCATGCTTCCGCAGTTCCTCGGAGTCAGGCCACCACGAACCTAACAAAAATCATGAAGGAACATAATTATTACCAATATGTCTGCCAGTGGTCATCATACCTTTGAGATAGTCAATCCCCTTGGAACCACACAACCTGTACACTTGCTCCCAATACTCATTTGGAACACCAAACCACTCACAATCCCCTGGACCAATATTGATGTTAACAGCAGAAAAATTATTATTCTCCTGGTGTCCTGGAGTGCGACTGCCTTTCACCTGAAACGAAATATTGAATATGAAGGTATAGCCAGCCATAAGAAAAATGTAAGATCACTCACTTTCATGTACAACTGGACAGTATTCATACCCAAAACTTCAGGAATGAAAGAGAGCATGTCGTTCTTGCCTTTCACTTGAAACAAGGATGGGAGTTTGTCCAGCTCCTTCAATTGTGCTGACCATTTCTTAACGTCCGAGAGGTCCAAATTGGTTCCAAATTTAATTAGCGATGTTCCAGAGAATTTCTTGTGCCCATGATTTGTAGCTACAATTTGTAGTGTTCTTTTGGGGCTCAAAACTCGTTTAGGAAGGGAGGAGGGAGTAGGATGTACATATAAGTCCTCATTCTCAAATTCCCCATTGTCACCCCAGTCCAACTTCCTTTTTGCAGTCTGGCAAGAGAATTAAAAAGAGTTCAAGATAAACTTATGGAACTGGGATTGTTTACAGACCTGTTTCATTTCTGCTTCCATGTACGTCAGGGCCTGGTACTCTGCATACTTTTTAATTGTGGACGAGCCTCTGGTGGAGAAGCAATCCCAGGATTTGTTTCCATCGGCATCAATGTTATCTTCAAAATTTTTAAAATGTTGTGTTCTAATTTCTAATGGATGATCCGGATCAGTCTCCATCAGGGTCTTGGAAGAAAAAAGGTCCAACTTCAAGTCACACACTGAAGGAAGGCCTCTCACTACACAGATTGGATGACTCATACAAAAGTCTTCCAGTTCCTTGGAATAAGCATCCTCAAAACTTGTGATGTAAGTGCTCGGTGTTTGGGGTGAAAGTTCGATGATTGGGATGTTGCTGTTTTCATCCTTTGGGGCACTGTGAGATTGCGTGTAGTCGTCGTGTGATGAATCAACGAAAATGGCACTTTCTCTATCACTACATCTGAATGAGGTTGAGCAGTAAGTATCGCTTGTATTTTCAGTATCCGTTCCACAGGTTTTGCACTGATCGCAGCGAAATGTTCCTCCACGAACTTCCCCACACATTTTGCAGTTTTGATTCAAGAACAAACTGATAATGTGGTCTGTCGAGACCAACGTGTCAAATCAGGGTGAAGGAATTTGTAGCCGTGCAATGGTGAAAATGATGTCGTCACGTCGGTGGTCCCTGAATGACTGACTGACCAAATAACAACGCTTGAGATAGAATCTTCTTTGGAGGCCAGCTTGACGTTGCTTGAATGAGTGAGTAGTCAGTCATAAAGCAATAAAAAGTAAAAGGGTCCAGGTGAGCTGCATCTTTTATCAACAAGAAGTCTCCTTTTCCCACGTGCTCAAGCAAAGCTAGGAATCGTACAGAGGGGTACTTTTTATTACGCAATGCGCTAGACAGACCCACCTAGAAAACCGGGTGAAAGAATGTCAGGAAACAATGGGAGCAGTGGTGGATTCCGTGAGAACGCTGCAAATAAATGTTCCCATCTTTCAAATCAATCTCCCTTTCCTTTCAATAAGTCTTCCTTTCCTTCTAAGTTCACAAAACCGAACAGAGGGGAGGAGGACTGAGGGAAGGGTGAGGGACTTGATTGAAGATTTGTGAGGCATTTATGCAATACTGCCAAAGATTATACGTGCCGCAAGGCACGCACACTGTAAAAGATTGTCAGCCACGAGTTTGGCGTTGGATCAAGCGTATGCATCCCATGGGGAAAAATGAGA
>JAQIWU010002387.1:0-12359 GCA_034696445.1 Isotomiella minor
AACTGGGTAAATGCTTAGCTTGGTAATATGCAATTCCGAAGAAGATTTTCGTTCCGTTCTACATAAAAGTATGCCCAAAATATGCTTGGTTCCTTCTAAAAAATCTTGTTATCCTAAGCTTTATTACTGTCCTACCACACATTCTAATTAGGAACATTTCTCATTGGATTTTATTTCATTTCATGGGAAGTCAGTCTGGCCTAGGGGAGAGAGAAAGAAGAGAGAAAGGGATAAGGATTCATTATTTATTATTTCTTCAAATCAAAAAGTCCTCATGTTCATGTCTTTCTCATGAATGAATTTTAGAGTTTTTGCCCTTTTGAATATTTATGACCTGATATATGAGCATCCAGTCAGTCACATCAAAGTATTACCCAAGTATTATATTGTTCATTTTTCTGTCGTCAACCGTTCTTTAGAAAGAAGAATGATTTAAAAAGTAAAGTGGCTCAAATAATGAGTCATAAGTGTGGTGGCTTCGGCTTCGTTGGTTGGGATTTTCTGTCAGAAGTTGGTCACACAACTTATCAAATAAAATGTCTATGAACCTTTGTTTATGCTTGAAGAAGGTGAAAGCATGAGAAAATAAACTTTTCAGGGTGAAGGTGGAAGTGAATTTTTGACCAACAATCATGCATCACGCAATCCTCGCCCAATCCTTGACCAACTCCAAAAATTACAAGAGACAGACTTTTTAAATTGTGGTGTCTAAATTACGACATGTTTTATCAAGCCCATCGAAAAAAAAACATTTAACACTTTCTTATAACCCTTCTTTCACTTTCATCCTTGCTCCCTCCTTGATTTGATTTGGAATTTGAATGCAATCATTTAATTCAATAAAGAAAATCCTTATAATCATGTCATCATTATCAATCGCTTTTCACATTCCATTCCTTTGCATAAAGACTAATCGTTCCTTTAGTCAAACAAAACTCGTTCGTGACGCTGTGTGATGTCTTTTTTATATTTTCAAATTCAAAATTGACATGAAATCAAATCATGGATGATGAATGAATGAATGAATAAATAAATAAATCTGTCAAGTTGTCGACATCAAAGAATGCAATGTAAATGTAATAATATTATATTATATATGACTGCAAAAAAAGCGATCTGCTCAAGTGTTATTGTTAATTGTTGTAAAAGAATCTTCATCTTGTAAAGTACTTGTATGAAGGCAGCTGCAAAAATGGCAAGTGAAGTGAAGTGCATGCATTTTTTACAAGGATTTGATGATTCAAATTGTTCAACAACTCGATGAAGTGAAACGTAACGTAACGTGGAAATAAATGGACAAGGATTTTCTCACCTTTGACTTTCTTCAAGTACGTCTTTTGAAGAGTGCCTCTCGAATCCAATCTAATCCTCTAAATGCTTATTTAAATTAAGCAATTTGTTGAAAGTTTAGTTTAGCACATGTAGAATTTTTGAGATTTGACTTGACAGACCAACAAAAGCGCATTGGATATGAAGTATGTAAGTACTTTTGAAAGTACAAGTGCGTGTGCATTGTGTATGCTCATTTTTAAGGCCGTGGGAACCAAGTCTTGTTTGGACTTTGGCATTTATTTTCCCACTTTCTCTTTCATTTTTGGCAATAAAAAAAGTGAAGTGCTTAAGACAAGACCTTGTTTAAAAAGCCGAATGTATTTGCTAAAGACATTTGAAATTTTTAGGGGCAGAATGTGACAGCAAAGTTTGTAGGATTGGGGCAGTTGTGAAGCCCTGCCTCATCATCGTACGAGTAGCTGTAGGCCGTGGGACAAGTTCGGTGGACCAAGTGGACGTAGTCTGCATCCACGATGATCCCCTCCCTGCAGGGGAGAGGGTCAATGGGGGGAGTGGGGCAGCAGAGCCAGAGTCCTTCGGCTGTATCCTCTGGACGTCCATGTCCGAATGGGGGTGGGTAGTTCCATTTCTTACAGGGGGACAGGCAGGCAACTGTCCTTCCGCCCTTGATGACTCTCAAGTCACCCACGTGGGCCTCGGTTTGGGGGCAGAGGTCAAGGGAGAGACGGCATTGGGTGGCGACGCAAGAGCCAGACTGTATAAAATAAATACACCCAATTAAAGTAATGACATCAAGAACTATTTTTTTAAGTACTTACGAATCTGTTTGGCACAATCTCCGCAGGGAGAGAGTACCCATCGACCAGGCTGACATCGTACCACACATCATTGGGGTCATTTGAGGCTGGGAAGAAGAATTCCACCTTTGTCTCTGCTGGAGGGTCACACCCTGTAGGGAGGCATGGATCTATGGATTGACCAACTTCGCAATTTTGACCATTTGCATCACATCCAGTCTTGGGCCAGAAACGACCACCCCAACCACCATCAGGGATCCTGTACGCATGGGTGGCTCCATTCGCGAGTCGCCGAATACCGTCTGCAAGTGGAGGACCCTGGGCGTTCGTCAGAGGTGAGACCCAAACGTCTTGAGGACAACGGTTTGTGAAACTGATCTCACGACTTTGACCCTTCACAAAGGTGCCAGTTAGCCCAAGGGCTAGAAGAAGTACCAAAGTAAGCTTCATCGTGGTGAAGTTGAAAGCGTTGAGGTTCCCACTGTCCGAAGGAATGAGAATATGAGGGCTTTTGTACCCACAAAGTTAGCTCATCTTATCTATCTCCAAGCCTGATTGATTGATGATTTATAAAAATAGTGACATAATTCAAATTAATACAACAATGGGTCAAACGATTATGTACTAAATCCCATGACCTATGCTGCATATCTATATCTTTTTATCACTCTTTTATCTATCACTGCATTAATGCGTGCAATGAGTCTATCTTTGGAATAAAAAAGGCTAACCAATATTAGCAAAGTTACTCATGGATTGATCCAATATTTGATATCTAACTGTTAAAAAAATAGTTCATTTGTATCAAACATATTTGGCGTCCAGTCACTAGAATTTTGAGTGTGGAAATTGAAAAGAAGTATTTTGTCTAAATCAAAAGGATTTGAGAAGATTTTATGCTTGAATTCTAAACAATATTTCCATCCTTATTCAATACATATTCAATTTCCAAGTTGATGTTTTCAGGATTGATCCAATCCTCATTCATTCATTCATTCATTCATTTTGCTCTCCCTTTTCGAATCGAAGCACTGTACTATTTATTAATAACAACAACAAGAGACACGATGGTGACATGTCCCTCTATCCAAGTCTCATGTCCCATGTCATAATAATTCATTATATGAGAAAGAGGAGACGAGGGAAGAAAGGAAAGAAAAGAAGAACCTCGTTTGTACAAATTTTGCACAATCATCATGCATTTCCCCATGAAGAAGAGTGTCATGTCATGATGTTCGTTCAGTAGTTTTGGTCTTAACAAAATATAAATGCCATCCTTTTGGTCGCGCTTTTGTATGCGACTATCTACTTTCATCCTTTTTAGTCAATGAGTTGAGTTATGTTGTTGGATGGATTATATTTTGTAGAATTTGTCATCCTCGATCCTCATCCTGTCCCTCGAAGGACCACACAATTTACACAATCTAAGGTCCTGATGGTGACAAAAATTGAAATTGAAGGAGTTTATACCCGTGAACTTTAAAAGATTTTAAAATACCTAAAGCTGGATGTGGTATAACCAATCTAAGGGAGAAAGGCCATTTGACTCCGGAAGTAGTTTTGGTTTGACATTTAAAAGCAGTAATATTTCCGGCCTTCCACGCCTCACTTTAGTGCTTTTCCCACTCCAGAGAGTGCCTAAATGTATTCGCTTTATAGAGAGCATCTTTCTTTTGTGGTCGGGTCGGAGGAGGAAATGATAAATTGTACAAAGGTCCAGTAGTTGTGAGTGAGTGAAAGTAAGTAATAAAGGCAACAATAATGAATGGTGCATCCAACATCCACATCCACTTGACCGCTAATAGATGAACGGAGGACGACAGACAGCGCATAATACTCCCATTAATCATAACAATTAATAGCATTCATTGACAAATAGTAAAATAAATAATGCGTTATTGGCTTTTAGATGCACACATGGACAAATGGCTTTCTTTACTTTCTTCCCCTTGACCACTATCATCATTATCAGTCTGAAGGATATGCGGTGATAGTGGAGAAAGTCAAACCCAAAGTGGCCATCTGCATATGGATAGAAAAGCAAGGATCCTCTTCTCATCCTATTCATCTCTCAAGTGCACAATTAGATGGATAGAAAGGGTCCATTTTAGTCCAAAAATGGGACATCATATCATGCTTTTATTGTTATTATTATGTTGATGGTATAAAAGTAAGTTTCTCTCTGAGAGGAGGAGGTGCCTTCAGTTCAAAAGAGATACTTTTGGTCTCTTCTTCTTTTTTCTTTCTTTGTAATCCCATACATATTTCTGTCGAGTCGAGTTTGACTCTTGTCATTTCAAGTCCTTTAATGGGGCTACAATCGTGACAATAATCGATAACAACAACGGTCCAAGAGATGATTTTTTTGGTAGAAATTGCTGGGGCATAATATTGAGTCTCCTGTCTCCTCAATTTTACAAAAGGTTTCAAGAACATTCGCGTTGTCTGCAAAGGAAGGAGATTCTGATAAGTAAAAAAAGCGGAGAAAGTGATGAAGATGAAGACGATACTGGAAACGGAAATAGGAGCCCGTATCTATCTACATTTTCTACATAGAAAATGGCAAAATAAAATGTAAATCCAGGAACGTAAATAAATAAACATCATCATAGAATCCAATTGTGTATACCCTCTCAATTCAGAAGGGAAAGAAAGCAAGGCACAATTCATTTGAGAACATTCAAATTCAAACTCCCTTTGCTTTGCTAAACTAAACTCAATCAAACGTCAACAATAAAAGATGAGAAGAGAAAATAAGATTCACATTCAAGTCCTCTGGAGAAAGCGGACAACAAAGATATAAAAAAGTTGGTTAGGGAGAGTGAAAGTAACATGCACACACGCACACATACGAAATCCGCCTGTCTATCCTGTCGGATATTTTCTTTATCAGTAAGTCAATGTATGAATTGATTGAGTGAATAATCAAAACTGTATTCTTATTATTTTCTCCATGAATTGAATTCCAATTTGTTTTCTTTTCCGTTCCGAAAGAGGGAGGATTTACATCCGAAACGTAGTCTGTCTTATCTCTATTTGCACAGTATACAAAAAGTTATATGCTTTTTGAAAGTTTTATGATAAAGAAACGATGATACGCAAAATTATAATTTCAATCAACTTTCACCTTCTTAAACTGCTAAAATTCAGGTCTATCTTATGCATTTGATAATGGCATTTTAGCTTTTTTTCGATCTTGTGAGATTAGGAGTAGAAAAAGAAAACTCACGACGTTCCTTAAGTCTCTAAACTAAACTAATGAAGGACCCCATAGAGTGTGGACAATCAACCTAGGCCATATAATAATAGTCAACTGGTTAGTTAGTTTCAGTAGAGGCGACATACGGAAAAGGGTAAAGAAAGAATATAAAACCCATCGTGTCAAAAGTCATCGTAAATTGTAAAGGAGTTGACATTTCCAGGTGACAACGACAGAACCTTACCAGATTCAATTACACATGGCTTCACACACGCATCATTTCTTTTAACAGCATTCCCTTCTTGGGAAAAGAAGGACGAGTATTATTAAAAGAAATCGTCCACAAATCTCTCTCACCTGAAGCCGTCCTCACAAAACATCAAATCAAATTCAAAACCTTATTCCTTTGGAGTGTCGGTTTCTTTTAAATCTTGACTTTATGGTGAATCTCCCTACATCCTCAGATGATAACCCTTACATGCGACATACGTAGAGGTTTTTGGTTGGATTAAATTGAAACTGGAGTCTATTTATCACCTACGCACCATCATCATCATCGTGTATATAATGTAATGTGTCTCCTCATCTACCCCCGACTGGTCCTGGCATCTCTTTAAAGAATTTTATAGGTTGGAAAAAAGTAGTAACTTTCTTAATCAGGTGTAGTGTCCTAATGTGAAGTGATGTGATGTGACCAAATCTAATTTATTGTCACCATTGTCCAGCCTTTTCATCTTGGCATTATGATTGCAACTCTCCTTTTGGTCTTGTATTCTCTGTCCCATTGTGCCTTTGACCACTTTCTTCATTCATTCAGGCTAAAGAATGGAGAGGGATAATAGTCTCTTGGTTAGCATATTGTTGAGGGGAAGAATGCAGCTTTGTTACTGGTCTTCGATGTAGTGATGGTTTGAAGAAGACGCCACTTGTGAAATTCAGCGATTTGTAAATTTTCCCTAGCTGAACTATTCTAGGCACACAAAGTTTGTACAACCGATGAGACGTGTTTTTCGTAATAAACTTAAATCTAGTTTCCTCTCTTCTATTACACCTTTATGGCATTGCTAACATCCAATTTTATTACATAACGAAGTTTAGATCTTAAAGTAAATAGTAAAACTCAAGTAATGAGTGAGTGCCCACGTACCATTTCAACAAGATCTGATGCTGCTTTCTCTAAATAATTAAGTGTAAAAAATGGACATGTAAAACTTTTATAAAACTCTTCTTTCCTGATCTTAATCTGGCATGGCATCCATCCGATTTGTTTGTACATAACGAACCTGCTGCTTCCCTAAATCTAAATCGTTTTACAACATGACAATAATGAAAAGAACATCTTCTTGGTCATGTAATGTAGCATAACACATTGCACGTGTGTTTGTTGATTACTGTTTTTATTACGTTCAATGCAGGTAATAATTTGTACCTTGTTGGTGAACAATAAACACTCAATTTGTACCATCTCATCTCTCGTGTTCCTCTTTTTATTTTACTTTCTTTTTTTTATATTCTTATATGACCCCATCGTAAAAAGGAGTAAAAGATGGCCAATAAATAACTAATAATTGAAAATAACAACTAAAAATATCCATCCAGCTATGTCAAAAACATTCTTAAACAATTGCCCCTTGGATGTCTTGTCCTTTGTACCTATGAAATAAACATTTATACCTTGCGCAACATATTTTGACGTCAAACGTTATGCAAAATATGTTCAAGTCTTCACCACAAAAAACACCAATTTTCCTACCTGCCAAAGTACCAATTCAAATCAAAATTATAGCATCCTTTGTCATAAATCATTACCACTTGTGCTCTGCGTGATCATGATCTGATCTTTTTCCGCTCTGAATTCCAGAAACAGACCCAATCAATCAATTATAACATTTCGTCATTCTGCCCATCCTGTTTTGCGGCCAAGAAATTGACATGATTGATACCTCATGGATGCTATTAAAACCCTCCAGAGTCCCTGGAGAAGGTGTCACTCGCCTTTCTCAATTCTTACAAGACAAACTTAGTGAAAGAAAAACTTGGAAAAATGGCAACTTTTGCAGATTTTGTTTCCAAAGTCCTCATGGCTCAGATTCTGGTCGTGGCAGTGTCACTCCTTGTAGTGATGCCACCCGAGACAGAGTCTCACCTTGTGGAGAAAAAAAATTTCAGTAAGTCAAGTCTGGTAACTTTCTTTTATGGAAGAAACGTTAAAAAACCTTGCTTCGTTTCTTAGCTGTTTTCGATCCACTTCGCTGCAACCTTTTCAACATGGGAAAGCCCCTGAAGGACAGGCATCACGGTGATAAGGTCTTCAAGTGCAACTGTTCCGCAACCCAGCTCTTTATGAAGGACTGCATTGAGTATATCGACGTCCCTGACAGTGAGTCCCTAAAAGTCTTACATTTGGGGTAAGATGAGATTTATCACTTTTTCTTACACTAGACACCACCACAACTGCTGGCCCTTCCACCACTTCCACAACCCTCCTGCCCCCTACTCTCTCAACCCTCACGACTGCCCTCCCAACGTCCACCGGGTCTTCTTCCCAACAACCCCCAGTTACCTCTCAACAACCAACAACCCTTTTGCCACCAACCCTTTCCACTCTCACTACCATCGTTGTTGACACTACGACCACCGCTGTCCCAGTCTCACCCACAAACCCACCACCACCACCTCCATCATCCGGATCCACGACAGGGACTCCAGTACCTGTGACCACCATTCTTCCCCCAACCTTGTCCACCGTGACCACCCTGATCCCAGACATTACCACCGGCTCAACTCAACCCACCGCAAGTGGCAATTAAAATACAAATTTTTGAGTTGAATAAACCAAAGGGTCCTTGAGCTATTAAAAATATTTATTTGGGTATCACAATATTGCGTTAGGTGCCTACGAAGGTTGTTCATTAATCATCCAAATCGATTACCACCAACCCCAACTGGGAGCAAGTTGGTGAGGGCACAGCACTTCCCAGCCACGTTGTTCAGACCAGTGTCGTCCCCTAGGATTTGGTAGGGTTCGACTCGTGTCCTAATCCCACAAAGACCATAGCCCGTGGGACACCTTTGGACCCCGGTGTAAGTCACGTTGGAAAATAGATGGTCGTTCCCATTGTTGGAGTACCCTTCGATCTGTGCCCCGTCCCCACAAACAAGTTTCATGTTTGTCGCACCCACATCGTCCTTGTAGTGGCCTTGGGGTTGTTGGACCTCCAGGTCGAACCCGACGGCGTGGGTGGGGCAGGTGTGGACCGATCCCCAGCGACCGAAGGGACCTATGGAGCTTGTCACGTTTTCCCAGCTTGTGGAACTGTTATTGTGCTCATCCACAGTCGTGACGGGGCGACCACAGTAGAATCGAACCCCATTAAGGCCTGTGTCGTCCACGACACTGTGCTTCCCTTCAACCTGGGGAAACAATTGGTTTTATATGTGGATAAACTACCAGAACTGAGTACCTTCAGTTGAAATGCGGCCACAAACTTCCCCTGTGAACAATTCTCCCATTTCCCCCAATCTCCAAAGGGAGTGACTTCAGGGCTGACGATGATTACGTCCTCTTCCGCATGTCCCAATTGAACTAGAGTGACGAGAAGGAGGCAAAGTGAAACAAAGTAGCGTTCCATACTGATCTAGGCAGATTAGCTTACTAATTACTTTGGTCTATAGGATCTCCCTTAAATATGTATCATTCAAGCATAATCTCATGGCTATTCATGGTAGTTGTTTATGCACATTTTGTCACCCAAATCCATAACTAATCCCAAGGTAGGTGGGCCATGCAATATGCATGGTTTATAAACAACGTTACCCAATTATGGAAATTAGCAGGTAATCTGAAGGACAAATTGAGGTAGTTAAACTGAAGCCGGCGACGAGGAGGGTAGGTCCACACCATTATCAACATCATGGACCCTTCACCTTCTTCGCAATTATTATTGCCCCCACTGCCTGAAGAATTTAGGAGGAGCAAGTGTCACCACTGTCAGGCTGAAGTTGGGGCCGTGTATCAAGTAACCCCGTGCGAAAATTATCATTTCGTCTGTTTAAAGTGTACGAGTCAGTTTCAGGGACAGTATCTGTGTCCCATTTGTTATGCTTCTCACGATGGCGATATTCTCCCTGGACTCGAAGATTTGGAGACTTTGCTTTCTCCAAAGTTGTTGACTCGTCAATTTGGGAAAAATCGTAAGCTACTTTTGTTATTCCTTACAATTGAGTTCAACGATGAACATTTTGTTTGTAGCAAATGGACCAAATTACGGTGACAAGTACAAAAAAGCTGCATTTCTCGCATTCTGGGACGTTCTGACATCTATTTTGTTTCCTCCACAAAAGAGGAAGAAGAAGACAAACAACATTGGTGACGTAGTAAAAGTTGTCGTGTTCCAGTGAGTACAAATTCACATTTACAGCATTTTGACAGAAATTATTTTATTGACTTGATCTATAGATTCTTACGGAAAATAGGAAGACCACTCTCTGAACAAATTTTTCAAACCCAAACCCTAACTAGGAACAGGAACATTCCACTTCTAATTCGAAACAATAGGAAATCCCTTGTGATTTTTGGAACACTATTGGCTGTCTTTCTACTGGCAAAACGAAAGTAACTAAAGAAGACAGATATTTCTATGAACAAAGTATAAAAATAAAAACGTAAAGTCAGTTAATCTAGACTACAACGTTTTGTCTTGGTTTGATTTATCATCTGCTAATGAAATGTCCATATCACTGACTTCCGCATTTGCTCCAGCTTCACCACTGGCAGCGTCAGTCTTAGCTGTATTATTCGTACCACTGGCTGGTGCAGGGGGTGTGATTGCGTTGGCTAATTTGACGAGTAGGTCTTTTGCGTCATCTTTCACCTAAAAATTAAGAAAGTTGAATTGAACGAACAAAATATAAATACCTATCTGGGAATTTACCTCGGGAAATTCTAGGCATTTAAAAGCATGTTTATGAGACGAATCATAGTCCTTCTTGTTGAAATAGAAATGGGATAGAAAAATGTGTGCTTTCCCCTGTTCATCACGATCCGCAACATTTTGTGCATCCATTTCATGCAAGTATTCTAGGTAAGCACGGGATGCCTTGTCTGGATCTTGAACACGCATCATTCTGCAACACAAGAATAATTGTAAGGCCCAAGTCTTTTAAAAACAAGTAGAAAATTAACAAGATCCTACTTTGCCAATTTCAAAATCGCCAATCCCTCGATGTCTCCCAGCTGCCTTGCTCTCTCATAACATTTGGCAGCACACTTATGTCTATCCAACTTCTCATACGTTTCTCCAAGTGCAGTCAACAGTCGGCTGTCGTTAGGACGGAGGCGATGAGCTTGATTGTAGTAGTACAAACTATATCCAGGCATCTTGAGAATGTCGTAAGTCTGACCCAACCCATTCCAGGCTCGATAGTCGTGTTTGTTCACCTCGACGGCTTCTCGGTAACATTGAATTGCAGCGTTGGAATTTTTCAGCTCCATAAACTCATGACCCATCAAAGTCCAGGCGGACAAGTAGTAGGGGTGAAGGCGGAGGGCCCTCTCGAAATATTCTATGGCTTTCTGGTGCTCTCGCTTCAAACTGTGCAAGTTACCTGAATTCAACAACAACGACATTATTCATTTAGCCAAGCATTTTTAAAAACTAACCAATAATGCAGCAAGTCTCCACTCGATACTTGTCAATTTCAATAGCCTTGTTTGCCAGGACTTGAAGGTTGTATTTTTCTCCTTTGACGTTCAGCATGTTCGAAAAAAGGTCCATATCATCAAGACGAAAGGGATCTTCCACGGACACTTTGTCAAACATGTCGATCGCCTCGTCCACCCCTGTGCGCAACAGAAATAAATGTCAAAACTGAGCAAAAGACCCTTAAAAAGTAAAACTTCCTTACTTTGAACGTTATGATACGCAATGGCAACTTGGGTCTTTATATAAACGCTGTTGTAGAATCCTGACTTTTGCAAAAGAAAGTACGTCTTGAGGGCTTTCTCATTTATGTGAAGTTCCAAACAAATGTGCCCAAGGAAAAAGTGCTTCATCCAACAGTTTGGCAATTTAGTTTCGAGAAGACGCAACTGCAACAAGACAATTCGTAAATAAAATGACCTATTTCCATTATTAAGCTCTCCATACCCTCTTCCTGTCGATGATGACAAAGGCCAACTCCACCCAGGCTCCCCAAATACAATTATTTGCTTTGATGGCCGTCATGAGGTAGTCCGTGGCTCCGTCAATCTCCCCAAGCCGTCGACTCACCATCCCAAGGAGGTAGAGGTCATACGGGTCGTACTCCGTGGGGTCCACGTCCGACTCGTAGGAAAGGAGTATCTCATTCTTCAACTCTCCCAACTGTCCTACTTGCTTGGGGTCAGAGAGGACGGCTATATAAAAATGTTTTAATTAGGACCAGAAGACAATTAATTAATGGTAAATTACTCGTGAGTTCACTCATGCTCTCCAGCCGTTTCTTCTCAGTGTCCATGAAGAGGGCGTAGAACCTCAGGAACCTTAGGACGGAACAGCGGTTTGAGAAGGCTTCGCAGAAGAAGGCACACCTGTGGATGAGATACAACAATGCCATTGTCACCACCTAAAGGAACTTTGAAGAACCTTACCTGAGGTACTCGTTGTTATCAAAGTACATCTTGGCAAGAAGGTACGTGTCATAAAACTCCCTCCGATCAAATTCCAACGAGGACAACTCGCTTAAGGACGTCAGGTCCAGTTTGATATGATTAAGGGCAAAGTTCAGCTCTGCCAACCTGAGTAAATTATAATTAGATTGACTCGTTTAATTAATTAAAAGGAATTAATTAATTTAAATTACCATTTCGAGGACCGGACGAGTCCTCGCTGATTGCAGTTGTAGATCTCCGTCATAATATGCCTCTTGACCTGTTTCAAGTCCAGGTTCAACGAAGGGACGAGAGGAGGCATGTTTTAACCTTTTTTGATAAGATCTTATCACCAAAGTTTTTCAACAATCAACCGGACAAAAAAATACAAACCGACAGTCTGCAAAACAACGGCGTTCAGCTGTGTCGACTGCTTTTA
>JAQIWU010002388.1:0-12357 GCA_034696445.1 Isotomiella minor
TCCTGATTTATTTTTCTTTGATCTTGAGTCACTCTCGTAACTAATTCAACCATGTCGGTTCACATGATGGGGTGGAACGAAACCTACCAACGGGAAGAAATAGAGCAGTACCTTGAAGCATATTTGGGACCCAAGCATTTGCCATACGAATCGGTGAGATTTAAATTTATTGCATTTATTTTTCGCAGAGTTGATGTTGATAAAAAACTTAACTTTCTCTCTTTAGCTGATACCAGTGACAGTTGTGTACTCTGCAATTTTTCTGTGTGGCATCATTGGAAACTTTTCAACATGCATTGTCATCTACAAGGCCCACTACATGCGAAGCTCTACCAATTTCTACTTATTCAATTTGGCCCTGGCGGACATGCTGACTCTAATTTTTGGTAACTTTCACCACTTTTATACTGATCTACTTATGGCATAACTTTCAATTAGAAATGAGAACACCCCCAATTTCTCATCTACATTTTGTTGACGACTGCACCACTTTGCATTATTCCATAACAACATTACCATAAGATTACGCCTGTTTATACTTTTACTCCTTTGACGTTATTAATAAACCTTGACGACGAAGAAACATGTCATAACTTATACAGACGTAGAGGTCAATGCGGTGAAGTATCTAAAGTAAGCGGAACTATTTTTATATGGGGCAGTAATAATAAAATTATTTATGTGATGTGTAGGTGGTTTTGGCCGGGTGGGTAGCCATTTATACTGCATTAACTGCGGAGAATAAAGCACGCAGAGTACTCGTACTTTCTTTGTTACATGACAAAAACCGTAAATCAGTGGGTAGTATGTAAAGAACATGCTAATAACCAGAAGCATAATAAGAACATAGTACACCTGCTCTGGCATGTCACTCCTATGTTTCGGCCATTACGTCTGAAACAAAAGCAAGCACAATAAGTGCTTTCACTCTGGACTAGATAGGGCAGAGTAGGGAGCGATTGAATGACAAAAGTAAGCTGCAGACGACAGCCATACAACGTGCTTGTTTAAATGGCAATGTTCTGTGCTTGTTCGTTCATCAGTGAGCACAATAATTTAAGGCTCTACAGATTTACTGCATAATGAGACATACATTTTTGCATCCACGTTACAATTTCATTGTAATAATGCTTAGTACGACGTAGAAATAATGAAAATGTAGACGAGGATATGTAAGTGACGCAACTTAGGTCTTTCTGACTCATTTACTGCAATTTAGCATGCTACTAATCACTTCAATTCGAATGTTCCACCCACTTACTCCATTCAACTTGAGCGTTCCATCATCATCATCATACATTATATTATTAAACGCATATCCTAGGGGGAAGAATAGAAATATAAATCAACTCACCAATAACGTTTATGAGAAGAAAGTAGCCCACCGAATCGAACTTTCTCTATGGCTTTCATATACGACAGGGAGTCCTGCTGTTTGGATGCGATAGAACAACCCATTCAACAGCAGATAAAATTACTTGCTGAATGTTTCTTTATCTCTCTCCCACTCCAAAATAAATCGTCTATTGTCAGTTGGAAATTTAACAAATCGGGAGCTTATATCACAATACACACGTTGTGAAAGGTGAAAGCCCTTTGTTTATAGTGAAATGGTATATAAGATGTTATATAAGTGAAAACCGCATGATGGGGAATGAATCTGAATGTACGACAGTGTGTAATTTGATAATAATAATCATTGCGGATTACCACTTGTCATTTCGGTCTTTCATCTCTGCTAGCTTCCTATCCTACTGATTTTGATTCGTTAGCATCGAACATTGACTTCATTTCTGTGGTTCTTCCATTTCACTGCCTTCAGGATCATATTTATTGTATTATTAAATAAATATATTGAATGCACTGAGGGTAGTCTCGGGGGTTCTCAAGTTTGGCAAAACTATTTGCGGTTGTGGTTAAGGACGAAAGAGTAGTAGCCTCAACCCTTTCTGACTGTTCTGAAAACGTGTAAGAAAACAGTAGGAAATGAGAGCAAAGTCCATAGGAAGGAAGTGGATAAAATGAACCCCGTTGTCGTCACGACAAGTTAAATCTGTTGTCATGAGCAGGATTGTCGGGTTAAATGATCTAATCAACAACGTTGTAACTACATACAAACAAACATCATTGTGTACACTGTAAACTGAGAAGCAAGAAAAAACACATCATTTTGTCATCATAAATCCAACTTTCACCTTTCTCTTACACCAGCCGCAAACTGTGGCTTTCATCCGGTGGGCTGTAAAGTTGTCAAATGTGGTCATTAACCCAGAATCAAGACACTTTCATTGTCAATTCCGTCGGAGCTACTCTTTGAATACTAACAAACGTGACGCGTCTTTACAAGAGCAGAAAGGATTAATGACATTGGAAATGAGAATCTTCGGGACACGTGTCGTCTCAGGTCGTATAGTTCACAAGACATATTCCTTCTCTGAATGATGTAGCACTAATTCGTTATAATAATAAAAATGTCTACAGCTTTGTACAAATGTGGCTGACAAGGGCGTGGGTTTGGGTGAAAGGTGACTCCGAATGTGGTTTGAGAAAGTTAACAAAAGGATCCGCACAATCTCTTTAGTTACGGCCAGACAGATATCATAAAGGAATAGATGGGATGGAAAATTGATTTTGCGTCTAAAAAATTGAATGAATGAATGAGTTTTCGCATGCATGAACAAAACAGGACGAATCTCTATTTTCTAGAGTACATTGTACACTATGTATTACTAACGTTAGTGGTGTAGTCGGTAGAAAAATGACATAAATATCGTGTGTCTTCAGGCAATTGGCCAAAATATTTCCTCCGCCCACTTCTTCATGCATTTCCATCTCCAAAAGCTGAATTGCGTTTCCCCACTTTATTTCCAAAGCCTCAAGACAATCCCATAAACTTACTTTTTATTTCCAATTTTTATATCCTTCTCACCAAAACTTTCTCTTTTGTGGGGCATTGGGTGAAATGAGATGAATAGGAGGAAGTCGAGTCTCGAGTGAGTTAAAACTATGCTCTCAGTCAGTCCACTGACTAGAACTGAGAGCAATTGGAGTGAAGCAGAGAGAAAGTTGTTCGTCCGAGACGTTATGCAAGGAATGCTTTTCACTATTTGAAATTAAGCACTTATGATTCAAATGAAAAAGTCATTTGATCATGTCAAAGACACTCTTTATAGGTTGGCAGAAATTAAACACCTCCATTAAGATGCCTTTCTCGAAACACATTAGTAAATTTCTAAGAACCCAAATTTAACCTTTCTATGGGTATTTCTTAATCCACTTTCTCTATGATATGAATGGATATAAAACTTACACACCCACACAATTGTGTGACCAAAGTGAATTACGCTTTTCTCCTTTGCAATTGAATGTTTGCACTTTTATCAGTGAAAGGCCTGTAGGTACATTTTATTTACTTCGGACCTTTTTTACGAATCAATAGAATTACTTACTAATTCATTTTTTCCTAGGCTGCTTTAGAATTCCCACTGAAAGGAAACGGAAGAAAGCTTCTTATATAAAGACCTTTTACGTGGGCTGGACCTACTACATTTTCTGTTCACTCGTGCCATGGAGATAAAAAATTTATATAATAAAGATTTGAAATTTGGATCGACCTTTCAAAGGAATCCTTAGAGAGTAACCTGAGTCTATGTCTTTAGCCGATTGCCGCTAAAATGGATCAAAGACCACAAATAAGTCAATTTTCTTTATACTGCCTCCCTGGGAATAGGGTATTGTCAATGCCAGAGTGGCAATTCTATTTGGAATTATTCTTTTGGAAGCCAATAAATAACAAAAACTGAGACGAGAGAGAGAGAGAGAGAAGCATTATAAGTTTCGCCGTTGCCTTAAGAAAAAACAGTTCAATAACATTGACCTGTGGAAAAGAAATTAATCTGCTTTCCTTCCGCCTTACACGTGATAAGAGATCCAAATCCAACTTTCGAGACACTTTTTTTCGTTTCACTCAAGGAAAATTAAATGATCCCCCCTTTCTAAGATTATTTATGCTCGGAACGTTATGGGTACTAGGCAGAAAACAGAGAAGCATATCTCTTTCTGAAGTTTTATTTTTACGTCAATTTTCTCTTTCCCTCTGACATGAGCTTGAAACCTACCTAACATCATTTGGCATTGAGTTTTGCCTATCATACATCTTTTATACTGACATTATCAATAAAGAAGCAAATGTGAAAGTTTTCTGAGGAAAGTGAGAGAGAAAATTACATTTAAAAAGCAAAATTGGAGCCTGAAGATGAAGAATAGCTTTATAACTTTATTCCACTTATTTCTTTACCTCGACCTCCACTATCCACTAAGTTTCCCTAGTTTCAATTGCACGTATACTTTTATTTAGGTCACTTACCTCCTTCGTGTAAATCATCATATTTCTATTCCATGTGGCTTCTGATTTAATCTGTTTATGACATTTAAAAGGCGTCTAACCACTAGAAAAGGGAAGCATAGATATAAAACTAACATTACATGGTCGTTCTTGAGATGGTACTCAAAAGACCTTCTTCAAATACGTGGAATTCATAAAGCGAAATGTGGTCAAGATGGGAATGCGTTTAGGAATGTTTGTGACAGCCAGAATGAAAGTCCTAACAACCTGGAAATGGTCTGCATTTTTGGATTCGGTAGTAAACTTCCTAGACAGGGAAGCTTTCCTGCTCATTTATATGAAAATCTGCATACGTAATTATGATGGTGGATGTAAAGAGGTTTTGAAATGTCAAGTACCCTGAACCTTTTCAAATTTGAATAATGGAGTCTAGAGTGTCTGATAATCTACGCGAAGTGCATAATAATACATATCAACGAACTATAGTAAAGCCATGTAATATCAATCTATTCTTCTCTGCTTCTATCACTTTCTCTTCAACGACTGCGGAAATGGCAAAATAAATGATGATTTGATATTATTTTTATATCCATTGGATCCATGCTGTATTGTGCAACTTCTAGAAGCAGGCCTCGCAACCACGAAGTGTAAATGCTTGTTCGTGGTTGTTTATTAATTGTTTTGCCGTGTGGGAGTCCATATGTCACTCACTTTGGTTCCTCCGCACTGCAGTTGCAGTGAAAGGGTCATCTATCTCAATATAAGGAAAATCCGAATAAAACTTTCTCCCATAACTTTCATCAAGAGCTATGCTATAATAGTAATTTTAGGCAGCTCATCCTGTATCGTCTCATTTCCAATTGTACTCGCCTCAATAAATATCTGATTATTGCAGAAAATGGAAGTGCAAAGCCATTCCCTCCATTCAGTGGCAGAACAGAATTAAAGTGAAAGAAAAAATCGGTAAATGGCCAAATGCAATTTTGTTGTTACATTTCCACTTTCTTCGCCGTCGATTAGAGGTGTCACATTATTACCATAGCCTGCGGCGTCTTCTAAATTGCTTTTAGTGCCCTTGCACGTGTTGGAATCACATTTTTATCCCATAATTATGGCCATGCATGCATATGTCACTGTGGAGAAAGTTGAATGGACAAATATAAACTTTTTTAATGGAAGGTCAATCTCACATTTATGCACATTTGAAAAACTTTTATTGTGAAAATGACGCTGAATAGGACCTTGGGATAATCAAGACTAAAGTAACGATAAAGTGGGGTAATCAGCTACTGCTACAGCTTTCATTCAGCTTTTAAAAAGCGTATCACCTTGTGCTGTGCACAATGGGTTGAAATGTACAACAATCAGAGTGAAGACAATTTCAGCATGTCAATGGACCACTTTATGCAATGGTCCATAAAGCTCCAGTTACCAAAATGCAAGTGTGATCGAGGGAACTGTAAAAAGGCCTCACCCAGTCAACCAAGGAATACAAAGTAGTAATTGTTTACTTACTGTAGAAACGCGGGTAGTGACGTCTAAAATCAGAGTCTCTAAGAGCTGGGAGAGGAAAAGGCTTAAGAAACTAGAAGAAATGGAGGAAGTCATGCCTCCAACGTTCTTTCTATGTGACTTGTGGACGTTATGTGATAAAAAAAGAAAGCCATTGGGAGGAAAAGGAAGAACTCCCGTAGACAATATACACAGTGACCCAACTTCTGGAAACGGGACAGACGGATGAAAGTCTACCCACCACCATCACACTACATCAGCCCACACAAAACTCTTAACTTCTAGCAGCGAGAAAGACATAGGAGAACTTGTCTCATCTTTTTCGGAGCGGATCGAATTCCATAATGTGCCAAGGTTTAGTCATTCTGGATAAGTTATAGACTAAAATAATACGTTTGCCTTTGCCTCTTCACTTCATCTATCCTACTTAGACTCCTCTCTAAGCATTATGCCTCCACACCAAAATACAATGCTGAGAGCTAGTAAAGCAGTATTTAGCTTTATTGTCTCATCCTTAACTACTTGACACCACAGAGGAAACGGGGAAAGCCGAGATCGCGCAGTATTATTATTAACTATTCATTCATAAAAACGTACCACGAACCTCTGCATTTTTAAGTGTAGAAGCGTCACTTCATAAAGCCGACAATGGTTCCTTTGGGTTTTTTCGTTTTAAAAGAATGATAATAATGCTTCTTTCTACACGTCTCAACCGGATGTTAATACCAAATGACGTGCCAATGATACAATCCTCTCAACCCAGTTCCGTTTTCTAAAGGGACTGACTGTCACGCATACTGACTGACTTTTTATTAAGTAAGTCCTTGTGCAATAAATGCAAATTCAAATGTACCAAGATAACTTGGATTCGATTACGACACGCCTACACATTCACATTTCACACTCAAGGACCAAAAGTGAAAGTGTGAAAGTGTTTTTTCGGGTTGTGTTTCATCCATTTGAATTGTGTTTCATGGTCCACTCCACTTACTTACACCTACGCGGATGTTCGTTTATTTACCCTGGAAAAGATAGCATTAGACTCCATTCTGCTAGCAGGGATGTACACACACACACACACAAGCGTCTGGTGTCCTATCCTTTAATTTCTGTGTTAGTTTTACGACATCTGGTATTCATAAAAATGTTGATTCGTTAGCAGAAAAATACATTAGCTATGCAGTTTTAATCAACTTTCTCCCTCCGTGTCTACCTTGTCAAATGTTATAACGTATAAAGTCCACGGGGAACCACCGTTCGGTCGAAGAAGGTGCTAAAAAATTCAGTTGCTATTTCGAAGAAAGTTGGAGAAAGCTATGACTAATCCTACTAGATACAATACAAAACTTCCCCCTGCCTATAGTGTACTACAAAGTATTCGCAGCATTTTACCACTCGACATAGGAATCCTGTTATTTTTTCTTGGAATGGAATGGAAGAGATCTTGCCCAAGAATTGTTTCAAAGAATGTTTATTGTAGTAAAGTGTAGTTGGCCAGCAGGTACTTATGGATGTCGTTATTTGAGCAAATGCGGCAATAAAATAAGAAACGCACCAAAAATAGCACTAGAGAAAGGATTTGAGGAAAGTATCACTGAATTCAAAATTGTGATAGAAAGTGACCTTTGAATTCCTATTACGTCATCCTCTTTCATTTACGCAATGCAAGCAAAGCTCAATTGGCCATCACCCCACATTACAGGCGAATGTATCCATTACAAGTAGTGATTTATGAAACCAATGACAATCATTGGGTTGATCTAAAAATTAAAGCAGTGTGGGTTGTGTTGGAATGGATTGTGCTGTTGTATAGCCAAATGATGGGGGTTGGTTCTTGTGGTTACTTGCACTTTCGTATATCGTTATTGCCATTTCCAAGAATTCTTCTCACACTTGGAAATTCGCTGATCCACGACTAATTGACTGGCGGAAATGTTTGACAGTGGGTTCCGTCATGTTCAAAAGATACAAAGTTTCTCAAATTTGTATCACAAAGTTGTATCACTTTGTGAGAAATAGGAGGGACTGGCTTTCAACTTAATTGCGAAAGTTAGACATTTTTAGGGCATTGGAGCTTGACAAGAATAAAACAATGCACCTTAATTGTGAAAATGAAAAGGAAAATTCACCTCAGACTCTTAAAATGGTGAGAGGCGTAAATGTCAGGAGAGGTTAGGAGTTGTGAAAGGAAAAAGTATCTCTTGCATTATAGATACATTGCGATCGCCCTTTCCTTTCACCTTTCTCTTCTCTGTTAACAGCTTCTACAAAGGGAGGAAAGCAACAACAGCAACACAATGAAAGACACTGCTTTTTTGAGATTAGAGTCTCGAAACGTGGTCGGACTAAGCAATGGTTTAAATTGATGCCACCAGAATACAAAATCTCCACAACTCAAGGGTAAATTTTACCTAATGAGAAAAACATACACACTGACTTCGTTACCTGATCAATACAAAAAAGGTTGCTATTGTAAAAGCATACGACTTGGCTGAAGCGTTTAAAGCAGACTACTTCATGAGAGTCAATTAGATAAAATTAAAAGTAAAGAAATCAACTCCATCCCACTTCAAAAGGTACACAAAGCAAGTTACAAGACTTTCTTAATTGAAGAATAGAAAGTTCGACATGTACCACCGGTAGTCAAGCTGGTAAAAAGGCAAAGTTGGAGTGGAAAAAGTCAACTGCAATCAAGTTTGATATTCATGTCCATAATATTTTCCTTTCCACAGTTGAATGACGAAGGACAACATTATTAATATGCCAAAAACAAAAATCAGTCTTGTTGATTTTGTTTTTCTTTGAATACAAGCCGACAAGAAGACTAAAAACAGACAAAATCATACTTTCTCCCAATTCCAAAACAGCAACGGTATTATTCCACGTTATCTACATCCAATCTTATCAAGTGTGAGAAAAACAAAGCAATTAAGTCGTACACGATTGAAACTGACATCTGGAATGACACATGTGCAGTATTTTTTGGCGGATTTAATACGCCAAATTTTTGATGCCAAGTGAAGTTGAGTGAAAGTAGGAGAAATCTTAGGTAAAGCAAGAGTGAAAGAAGAAGGATAACAAAGTGAATTGGATTCCTGCAACTGACAGTCATTCGCCACTTGATTCCTTTCCGACTTTACCTATGTTCCGACTGTCAAATGAAGAAAGCTGGCTAAAGGGAAAGAAAAGAAAGCCCTTGTCATTGTTATTACTACGTTAAAGTACGTTTTACTTGTCATTATAGAAGACTTTACTTTAGTCTGCTCAATGCATTATTCATTCAAATGCTTCTTTTACAAGACGCTCATTTTCTATACATTCTTTCTACAATGTTTACTTATGAATTCAAACCACCATTAAGCAGCTTTGGAAATCAAATATGCCACTAACAAATATGCTTTCCTCTCAGATATATATTTTTAGCTTCTCCCGATGCCAGTGAGATGTGCACGTTTTTTTCCACTTAATGAAATGAGGTTCACCAAATATGTGAATGAAGAAGATTCGACTCAATGGGTAAAAATAAGAAGAAGTCAGCGCATTTGGTGATTTCATGGACAAATGCCAAATCTCAAATGTATTCAATTCAATAACACACTTTTTTATAGATACACTACATGACAAAATTCTAATCGCTTGTTTCACGTGATTTCCCGTGCGATGTTAATTTTTACACATTTAATCGTGCTCAACCAGAATGACAGAGGCAACTTTTTCAATGTAACAACAAGCATTAAATTTAGATAAAGAAAACAAGTGTCAAATGTGTCTTTATTTTAAAGGAAAGAAACACAGATTTTCATCGATTGCCACGTTGCGTCATCGTACAAAACTTGAATTACAAAATGGCGTGTTATAAACGAGCGTGTTGAAGGCAATTTTATCAACGTCATTTTATTTTATGTTCTTTCCATCTTCCTACGTAGGACAAGTCCATTTCAAGTACTGTGAAATTAACATAAGGCACATCGGCGGGGCACACTGATCTTTAAGCCTTCGTTGATTGACTGGGCCAAAAGAAGCAGCGAGCCGCTTTTGGCATGTCCTTTCTCAACTGCTTTAACTTCTTTCTCCCTTTCGATCTTTATTCTTGTCTTGACTTGAATAAATAGGATGATAGGAATTAGTTTAAGGCTACAATAGAGTGGATCATTTTCTTCATCTTTTATCTTCTTATCTCTTCCCAAGATGAGATGAGATGAAAGAAAGTGTTTTTACTGGTTTTCACTTCCAATCTCTCTCTCTAAATGAAATTTTGGCATCTAGTCTGTAGGAGTGTGTGCCTGTGCCTGCTTTTTTTGTTTGCAACCTTTATTTATTTACTTGTTCTTTTTTGTTGCTGGTGGCATTTTAATTCGTTTCACTATAGAAAATTAAACAGGAAGGATCTCTAGACAGCATCTGCTGTGCAACATGATGCTTTTGTGTTGATCAAATCCAAATCCCAAGTTTGCCAAATTGCCGTGTGGATGTTCTTTTATGTCTATAAGTTAGTTCATTCATGACGTGTAGCTATGTTGCCCTTTCGCAATCTATGCTTAATAAGCTGGGGGGCTATTTCACAAAGATGTGGATGTATGCAGATGCTTCCTATAAAATTGTGAACTTAAGGGAAAAATGGGGAAAGTTTATGCAGACAACACTTGCTAAATATGTACTTAAGATTAGAATAAAAGTTAAGTTACTACTTAATTGACCTTAATATTGCCCTCCTTAGAACGGTCCTAAATGCTCATCCTGCTATGAACAGGAAGTAACGTTAAAAAGAAAATTGCTGATGTCCGCCGGTTTTTTTTGTTCGAAGAAAGCGTGGGTTTTCTCAGGAAACCATGCAAAAAATAATTTAATGAAGTCTGATATGTACCTTCGGTATCTTAAAAGCCATTTGAGACTGAAATTATGGCCATATTCCTTTTCTGCAAGGGCAATTCTCTCTGTATTGATTGCTAAAACTTTTCCACAGGGCAGCAACTGCTTAGCATTCATTCTTTTGGAGAAGGACTTCAGCGAAGGTGAAGAAAGTTGAATGTTTACTTTCTCTTTTTCATTATTCTTGTTTCACCGGAAACTTCCAGGGCCATGTTCCGACTTTTGTTTCTTCTTGTGTTGTCTTAATGGTAACAATATAATTTTGAAATGCTCGTTAAAACAGGTGTTGTTAAATAGGCCAATGAGAAAGAATATGGGGACAGGCACAGTTGTTTGTCTTTCTTTCAGCAAACGTTGGAACAATAAAAACTTTTGTTTAAAAACCGTTCTAAGAAATAAAATCACAATCGACAACAGACCTAAGATCCCTCCAAAGATGACCTTCCAAAGTAGCAATTAACCTTGTGATAGTTCCACCCACAATCAAACGAAAAATGTGAAGCTGTCAAAATCCATGGTGATGCCCGATGTTTTATGTCCTCAAAGTTTCATTACGAATTACATTTTTTGACAGACCTCAATAGAAGAGAAGAGAAAGTTCGTTTCTGACAGATAGGAAATTACTTGTTAAGTTTGTACAACCATAATCGGATTAGAAGTGGAAGATTCTCTCCGTCTTCTGTGGAAATCATTATGGAATTACTAACTGCTGTCCACTCTTCCACTTTTTGAACACCTGTCTACATCTCTAGCAGAAACCTGACACGTTCCATCAAAAACGAAAGAAAGTTTATCATCATTTTTCTTTGTCTTTCTCTTTCACATTTCATTCTCTGTTTCAAAAAATATGTATTATTAAGCGTCATAAACTTTTACGTAGAATTTCATCGAAGAGAGAATATTGTTTTCAAAGAATGTGCAAAACATGGAAAAACAATATTGTTTACCCTTACGACCCTGATTCCCGGTGGGATTATTTGTTGGAACTACGCGTACCAAGGGTACCGTCATAAACATAAGTTTGTGATTGATCTCACTACGTAATTGAAGTATTTTTTATTTGCTTGAAATTGAGGACGACTGTAAACCGAATTTGATAAGAATCTTTCGGAGATTGTCTACTACGATGAACGATGGTAACCATGTCAACGGATTTAGTTGCGTAAAACGTGAAATTTGTTTACGAGATTGAATCGTAAAGTAGTCCCTGGTAATCTTGAATGCAAACACACTTCTGCTCCACGATTGTATTCATGACGCGGACTTTAAGTCTCCAAGTAAGTCGTGGTTGGTTGGAGAAAGTTTTGTCGGATAAAATGCAAACGAATATTCTAGGAATGAAATTCATGTTCAGTTCCTCTGGTTCAAAGGGAATTAACAGAAACAACTTCATGCCCACTCCATTGCCCATTTGTGACACTTTCCTTCGTGGATTACGTCCGTCCATGCAAGTATATGATAAACTAATTTATTTTACATTCGTTTCTATCCAAAATTTGAATATAAATTGGAGATATGGAGTTGACTTTTGCTTGAAAGATTTGAGAGTGTGATTTCTGATCAACATTAGAGTCCCACTCCAATGTCTAAAACTCTGCATATCTATTTCTCGAAGGAAAAGAGAATCGAAG
>JAQIWU010002389.1:0-12356 GCA_034696445.1 Isotomiella minor
CGGTGATCCAAAATCCCACCTGACCTTCAACCCTCTCATCCATCAAAAGTAAATAAATCCATGTTGATGGACACGTAATATGTAATCCCTGACAAAGGATTATACTACGCTCAGTCATGTCATGTCAAAAATGATGCGAAGCCCAATTATCCATCCATCTTGCCTAACTGGAATGACGGAATGTTCACAAAAATTTAGTGAATTATTTTGTTTTTGACCGTAAAAAAGAGAACATTTGTCAATCCGTTGGATTAACGTCAATGTGCACACGGCACATTTTTGCTTCATTTTCCTCATCATTGTTCTGCTTCCAAAGTTACCAACACCGATTTATCATCCTGTTTGACAAGCTAAACCCTTTTACACCAAGGGGTATTAAGTATGCATACATCAATTTTATAATTTTGAACAACGCCCCTTCACCACCTTTCGTCGCTCCTAAAAACATTATCCTGGGCGATAGTGACAACAGGACCCGCCAGAGGTACTCAGAAGCACGACAATATTAGTTTCTCTCTGCAGGATTCTCAAAGTAGTATGTTGTAGTAAATAGCAGTAGCGTGGATGGGGCATTACGCTAAACAAAATTCAAAAAGGGGATACAGACCTCCATATTTGCACACCTTATCAAATAACATGAACAAACATACCATAGCATTAAAGTAACTAGCTAAGTATACTTAACTGTGTTGAATGCAACACGATTGTTATTTGTGAATCATTATTGAGCATTTTGTGAACTGTACAAGAATAATTTAGAGGTCAAATCTAAGGTAAAGCAGAAGGTTAATAACAGAACAGTACAAGTCAAGTTCACACAAGAGATTGTCAGGTGCACTGGAGGAATTATCAGCGGGGCCGGGATTAAATCACTTAAATTCCGATTTGCCTCATATAATTTGATCATATCAAATCAAATGTGCTAAAACTTGATGAAGGCGGGATTCAACAATAATCAATCATGTAAAATTTCCGAAGTGAGTAGTCCTGTATCTTCCACTCATTTGACGGAAAAATCGAATGTATATTTCAAACCCTTTAACTCTATCGATCGACATTAGTACCTAAATATATCTAAATGTAGATATACGTACGAGTAAGTACTCTACATATTAGATGATATTAAAAGTAGTGATGACCTAAGGTCAGAAACTCTGAAAATCGAATCATCTCAAAGGTCATACCATAACATGCCTAAAGAGCCTAGTAATTCCTGTTAGCATCTCAAGCTTCCTCCAAAATTCGTCACTCGACAATGAAATGAATCGAGACATGAAAAGGATAATTGTAGAAATACATAATAATACCACATTTGTACATTGTAACGGTTCGAATTAACTTTGTGTTTGGGAATGGGATCGACGTACAGTATCTATGGGATTACGGGTTAATCCAACTGAATCAAACGATAAGAATACAAATGTTATCATCGCCCATGTTTGTCAAATGGATATCCAACCCTAGTATCTCCGGCATCGTTCGCAAAGTCACAGAATTTTCAACATTACAAGGCATCAAAATTGCATTAATTACTTTTGCAAAGAAGGAAATAAACTTGCAAAAATGGGAGGAAAGAAAGGCCCCCGCCGTTCCCCACCGTCAACTGTGGACGAAAAGGTGCTATCAATGGTGAAATTGGAGGATTGGGACGTGGGGTTGGGAGACTTGTGGGATTGTGGGAAATCCGCACCCTTGCCAGACTCCCTCTTCGTCGGAGGTGATAAACTAATAGTCGGGGATCATTTGCAAGTGATTCCAATCCCCGAGACAACCTACACACTTTCCCGAGTCCGGGACGCCAGTGGGAAGGCATTCCTCCTGGACATGTCCCTGGAGGTCAAGTTGAGGATCCCTGCAGGGACGAATGTCATCAATGTGGAGGGAGGGATCAATTTTGCAAAAGAAGAAGTGAAGAAATCGGATCAGGAAGAGTTTTTCTGTCAGTATGAGGCCACCACGGCTACTGTGAGGGTGAGAAGCTCTGTGACAGAAGATCCAGCAGCTGTGAACCACGACGTTGTCACGAAAATTGAGTCAGGTGATTTTGAAGACGCATTCAGCTGATTTTTTTAGAATCAATCAATAGGTTCTTATAAAAACGATCAGTTAACTTTGAAGAATCGAGTATTTTTCATTTGGAACAAACACTTTAAATTGATTTCTAACAAATAATAAGGTAGTTATGATCAAACGATCATAACTATTGTTTTTTTACTACTACAGTTGCTGTTTTTTGACATTCCATTAATTTGACAGGTACCCTTGCCGCGACTCACTACGTTAGTGAGATCCAGTACGGTGGAGTCGGAACTGCCAAATTTTCCCTTAGCGACAAACTTGAGCACGATCGCCTAGAATTCGGAGGCCACATCGGAGGCACGATCCCCGTCTTTGCAGGAATCGACGTGGGAATCAAAGCCTCCCTCGACTTTATGGAGAAGAAGCATAGTGCCCAATTTACTAAGAAAATGGAAGTCAGCTACAGACCTGGACTCTCCGATCCCGTCCTCCCTTCTACCTTTGAGGAAATGTTCACGTTGGTGGAAAAGATGCCTGAAGGTATCCAAGAGGCCAAGCTCCCATACGATGAATTTCCAGGTGTGAAAGGGGTTCCGATGACTTTCAAACTATCACCACTAAGCCACTTGAACATCAAACGTCCTGGCGACTCAGTCCCACAAAAGGCACTTTCAAATGCAATTCTAGAATCGGCTGTTGAGGCCCTTTTCGCTCTGAGCGAGTTGGACCCAGATCTTCTCGTTGATAAAAATGGGGATCCTCATTTCAGTAAATTGAGAACCCTACTTAGGGAAGAAAACCATGTTCTTCCCCTCCTATTCATACCTGCCTCGGAAAAAGTCGTCACGGGGCAATACAATCCCTTCGCAGATAAGGTTTTCGGCGTGGAGCATCAGCTGTTCCCAGTCGCAAAGACCCACAAGGATAAGATTGAAAGGTTGATCAAATTGTTTTCAGACCAAGACGAAGAAGAAGGAATCACCGAAGAGGATGTAATGAAAGCTATCGAGGAGTACAAAAGAAGCATTGTTGGTCCAGCTAAGTTGCGACAGACGGCCCTAACGCTAGCAGAAGAAGGGAGGAGGATCCTTGCCCCCCTCAAACTGAGTGACGCAACCGTCGCTGGGGATGAGGGTCTCTTTGTGCTCAACCCACACGACTGGTACATCGCCCTAAGGGTTGACCCTCCTGGGCCCAAGTTGTTTTTCAGCACGGGGGGAGGAGCCATCCCTCCCTTCTCCCTCATGACCCTCTACAGGATGAGACCTACCCTTGGGTCCGACACCCTGGGCAATATCCTCGTCCGTGTCTCCGCCTCCAACATTGTAGAGTCCTGTAAGTTGGAGCTGATGACGGAGAAGGAAGACCATGAGTTTGTGGGAGAGGAGATGCTCCTCGCCCTTGACTTTTTCAAAGACATCGTAGCCTCAGCAGAGAGGAAGCACAGCATGGCTTCAAGATTTCAGGAAGCGTGGAACGCGGATGGAAGTCGACTTCCTTCCTGGGACTTTCTGGGAGATTTTCAAACCTACTTTGCAACTGTTCAGAGGGATAGGAAGGGGAAGGTCATTTGCGAGAGTTATCTTCAAACTGCGGACGCACTAGCTGGAGAAGATGCCTCATTTGTCCTGACCCCGCAATTCACTCCGTCCCTGAGGACCGCCGTGATGGGGTTTAAGCGACTTGAAAGAAGAGTGGGGACACAAGGGGCCAGCGTTGTGGTCGCGTCCTTTGATGGCGTGTCTGAATTTGCCGCAGGGCCCCGTTTGATGGTGTTGAGGAAGGGAGGAGGATTGGTTGAAAAGGTCGTTATCGACAATTTGGACTTCCTTCTACTCATCCATGCTACCAAAACAGGGGACACTAAAATTGGGGACTTCTTGTCACCGCGGTTCCTGTCAAAGTACCCTCTCTTCCCAAACGAACAGGGAGAGACGACTGGGGACTTGATTACAATCCTGGAAGGACGTCCCTTTACGGCAAGATTTCGACCCAGTCCATTTGAAATGGCGGGACAAGAAGGAGGCTTACAGTGGAGGGAAGCTATGAATGTCGTCACGGCGGCCTGTTTTGCACGAAGAGAAGCCTTTGTGCACTCCGTGGCCAAACCCGTCGTAGGTCTGGCTGGAGGTCCAATAGTGTCACTTTTGAAAAAGGAAGGGTGGACCCTGGATACAGGGTTTGCATCAGAGCTAAGCTCGGACAAGTGGACGAGCCTAAAGGCTGGAGTAGAGAGGTATCATTTGGAGCTGAAGACACCGATTGAAGAAGAGGATCCGGAAGCGGACGAAGGACCTAAACCAGAAGACCAAATTTTCATATACCTCGACGCACTCAAAGAGGCCCTTGGCTTTGCTGCAGGGGAACTAAGTAGCTCCCTCCAATCCGTCTGCGGCTTCTTCATCAATCGATTCATCGAATCCAGCCCCCATATCGACCCTGGCGAGAGCTCTGGCCTTGCGGGGAGACTTATGGTCAGACTGGGCTCAGTCACCAACCATTCAGTGACTGGACTCCTCTCCCTTCTCGAAATGCTCTCCATAGGACATTTAAGTCCCAACTACTTCCAACTGTGGAAAGCCATTGATGAGTTGGACGTGGGCCTAGAAGCCACGAGCAAAAGGAACTTGGACCCAATCCTGACTGCCTTGAGCAAGTGTACCCACAAAGAGAAGGAGTGGGTGTGGTCGAACCCAAAGTTCCGGGCCTATATTTCCCTCTTCCATCAGTCCAAATCCATTCTGACGACTATCTTCAAGCTCTACTGCTCACCCCCAAAGCCCTCAAGAGACTTTGACACTTTAATAGAGTCCATCCCAACTTACTTCCCAGAGGAGTTGACCCAAGTCCTCATCCCCCTGGCCATGATGGGGGCGGAGCCCTACGTGGAGTGGGAGTGGGAGGAGGGGTGGGAGGATGTGGAGGAAATGAGAGATGCTTTCCACACCCTCATTGTGAAGGGGAGTGTCCCCCACGACTTTACAAATAGTTTGCTCAAGAATTTGAAGGACCGGGAGGACTTAAAAGGGGCGTTGAGGGACAAGGGAGTTTTGTTCTTTTGGAGGCAGGGAGAGGCCCTTTTTGAGGCTGCATGGGGGATGGGGGAGATTCAGAAGGCGTGGGACGCCTTTGAAGAGGACTTGGCAGTTCAGTTAGAAAAGGGTACTGTGAATGAGGCAGTGCAGGGCCAAGGGCTATTAAGTGACCGGTCTCACGATAAAGTTATGAGAAAACTAAGGGACGATGTGTGGCTGGACGTTGAGGATGAACGGTGGAGACTAATTACAGGACCACAAATGAAGGCACTCTCAACACAGGATTTCTTCCAAGTCCCCCTGGTCAATTGGGCCCAGGCTCCTTTGATTCTGACCTCAGGGGCTGCTCTTGAAACCTCCTGGAACGAGTCCCTGTTCCGATACATACTCTCCCAGTTGAGACAGGGTCAAGGCTGGGTTGTCAACCAACCGGAACACAGCCTCCACTACATCGACTATCCATACTTATCCTTGACCCTGCCCCCTTTGGAATGGTGGCGTGAAGTCCCGGACATAGGGCCCTTTGGATACCAAACTTCAAGCTGGATGGGGCACTTGGCCTCCTACCTGTCCCCCATTCAAGCCACGATATTTTCCCCAGGTTTATCCATGTCATGCATCCGTACTGGAGGTGGTGGGAGGTATGCTGCCTTGAGTGACGATGGGAGTGCCAGCAGCACTGATGACACCGTGGGCCCTAAAGACTTTATGGAGTCCCCATTTCTTGTGTCCGCTTCGGATATTACGGTTGGAATCCTCACGGCAAGTCTTCCTCTAGGCCATCTGGTAACTTCAGAACTACTCCAGGCCCTTGCAAGGCCCCATTTGAATGAAGCGATAGATTCCATTGTAGCCCTGCCTTGGAAAATCCCTGACATATTGTCCTCGTCCCCTGAGACAGACCTGACCGGGGCCCTACGGATGGTACACCTGAGGGACGGGTCGACGTCCGTCAGAGTTTTCCAGCCGCCATTCAAGCTCATCACAGCCCTCCGATTAGGGAATCGACCCTTCCCTTTTGGAAAGTCTAGTCTGCTCAACGCAGCCCTTCTAAGGACCTTCCAATTCTCCGCCAGAAGGGAGCCAGGTCACCTTAACGGTGCTCCGTTGAGAAGAGATGGCCTCCTTGAGGTGACTTGGCTAACAAAAGGGAGTGTGACCAAGTCATTTTACGACGGGGTCTTGGAGTCCTATGTTAGTGGGAAATACCGAAGGGAGCCTGTGTTCCTAGCAAACCTCCACGGGGACGCTCTTGGACAACTGGAGAAGATACCCAAAAATTCAGGAGCCCTCCTCATCTTCTGGAGCATCCACACAATTCAAGAATTCCACACCCTTATGGAGGAAGTTTCCTCAGTTTTTGGGGCTGAAGTTGAAATCGTTCACATCTTCCTCCATCCGAGTGAGGAGTTGTCAAAGGTGATTCCGAAGGAAAGTGTGGTTAGGTTGGAGAAGGACTTTGACATCGAGGGGAGGATACATTCAGTTTTCGCGTCCCTTCTTATGAACTGCGGGACGAGTTTTGAACATGAAAAGGAGGAGAGCAGTGGGCTCTTTGAGGTCATCAAAAACAACAGTGTCCATTCCGTTAAGAGAGCCTTGGTGACTGAAGTGGACCCTGACCTTCGGACCTTGCTTCTGAGTGAGCTTGTCAAAATTCTTCAGACTCCCAACGAGGAGGACGTTTTGAAGGATCTATGGCACTTTTCCATCCTACTCAAGGGTCTTGCGGAGGAGACTTCGGCATCCTCCAAAGCCATCCTAGAGGGTGTGACGAAGAACCTGGTTTCCTACAGCGATGAGCGAGGAGCAACTGCAGCGGCAGGCTTAGCTGCCGAGAGCTTGGTGTTCAAACAATTGACCATTCACGATCTACTTAAGGCACTGACATCCTTTGTGACGTCTCCAAGTGTCTATGCCAACCTGGTTTTCCCATTGCTTAAGGCTGGATGCCCTTTCGAGATTCTCCCCTTAAGCGAACACGTCGAAGCTCTGCTGTCATCCTCCAATTTAAAATTTCTGACCCTGTCCACCCTCGGCTTTTATGGTTGCGGAAAGAGGGAGGTTCTGGACAACATTTTCATGACTCCGAATTTCCTCCGGGTTCCTAACTCCCTACCAGGGGTTGCCATGCAAGTTCTGCTCTTCGACCAGGCGACGAAGGACGCATTTCGAGGCGTCTATGATGCCCTCCTCCTCCTCGACGTGGAGGAATTCGGACGTCCAGAGACCCTACTCCGGGATGGCAACGCGGTGGCAAGGGAGGCCCAGCTCACCTCCTTCCTCCTGAGTGTCAGCGACCTGGTCCTCTTTTTTACGGGCGGAGCTGTTGAAGGTGTGATTTGGAAGGAGAGACTCCTCGCCATAATTGGACAGCATGGGCTCTACTCTTCCGTGACACCCACGACGAGGGTCGCTGAGGCAGACTTGATGTTTGTAACGAGGGGCAAGCAATCAGATTTGGGAGAAGATATCCTTGGACTCCTTAAGAGTCTCTCGACTGGGTTCCTAGCAGAGCGAAACGTGGTCCGATTGATGGCCCGGAATTTCCTCTACGACGCACTAACCTCCACCTACCATCGCATATTTGCAGATTCAATCAAGCTTCAGGTTGACGTGGAAGACGCTCAAACCACTAGGGGTTCCATCCTACAGACGCTTCAAAGACGCGTCCTTTTCCCCTCAACAACTTCGACACTAAAGAGCCTTGAAGAAGGCACTTGGTTTGATGAGGTTAGACAAATGTGGGAGACAGTAGAGACACATTGGACGTCGCCGGAGCATTTCCCATTTCTAAAAGCAATGCAAGAGGTGGAAGAGGAGAAGGCAGAGGAGGAACATGACGATGACGATGAGGAGGAAGAAGTGAATCCTGGAGTGCCAGAGGAACCCGAGGCACCAGAAGAAGAGGAGGAAGAGGAAGACGCGAAGCGAAGAAGGAGGCAAACGAAGGAGGCAAGGGAGACGGGTCCTGACTTGATCAGAAAGGCTGAGATCCGGGATGAACTCATGGGCCACATCGAGTCAGCACTAGAAGCTCACGAAGGCATCCTGGTCGATGCGAGGAAGGAAGTTTGGACATCCGACTTTTCCTCCATGAATGGTGTCCCCTACTTTTGCATCTACAGCCAGGATGCTGAGGGGGGTCCGAACTGTGAGTGCGTGTTTAGTGAGGTGCAGATCCAAAGTCGCATTGAGGAACTCAACCTCGCAGTACCGTCAATTGCAGAAAGACAACTGATGCTTCAGGATTTCGAACTTTATGGGGTCCAGGTGTGGGCGGACTGCCTCACCCACTTGGAACAGGAAGGGGCCACCATGGAAATCACGTATCCCGTCTGGGAAGGGGCCCTGAATGCGGCCCTGAAAGAAATGATAAAAGAAGGACTTGATGGAGCTCAGTTGCTACTGGAATTCAAGCGCCTTGTCGCATCGAAAGTAGGGGTCACCCCATGGCCAGACGTGATGAGGGCGGAACTGAAGGATATCTACGGTGAGGACATGGTTATAAATGTAACAAGGACGCTTGCTTCCTTTGAACAGCTGACCTTCACCTCCTTCAACCACGCCCTAAGGTGGGGTCTGGCCCCTCCCGACTTTCTCCCCAGGAAAGCCAAGATGCAGGGTCTCCTCACGTGGGAAGAGGCCCTTTGGCTGGAGATGGAGGTGGAGAAAGCGGTCCTCGTGAATATTGGGATGAGTGAGGGGAGGTACAGGAGGGGAAATGTAAGGAGGTTCAGGGACCATGTGAATGGAATCCTGACCAAGACTTTGAGGAAACGACTACCTTCACAGCTGTCATTCCTTCCCAGCTTTTATGTCCAAGTACACACCCTTGCAGTGGCATCCTTTGTAGAGGCTTGGCTTGCAGAGTGGGAGGCTTATGAGGAGAAGTGGAACCCACTTAAGGCTTTTGAAGAGAGAGAGGGCCTGTTCCCTGATCAAATTTTTGATCCGGATTACGAGTAGCAATTGCGTTGCCTAGTGATTTCAATACTTGTATAAAATTAAAATTGACTTAGAAATGTGCAACGCCAAAAGCATGGTTGGAAAGGTCAATGTCATCCCATTCTGTATTCAATGTTGCACCGTCCTTGCATCCACAGTTATCTACTAATAAAGGTCATTGATAAAAAAGTCAGCTTTTATTTTGTGAAGGCATTTCCTATCCTGGAACATTATTTCGTTTTCAGGGACACCTTTAGCAATTCACAGCTTCGACGCCTACCCTGGAGTTTAGTTTATTTTCGTAAATTTACCTTCTTTATTTCATTCAATGCATCATCTCAATTTTCATTATTCATTTCCATATGTCTCACTTTTCCCATCGCATGCACAGACCAACCAGTCATCCATCATCCCCACTGATAAGATATGCGGTATTCATTCAACTCTGGGGCTAATCCCATTTCCCTCGATGTGGCTTTCATTCTTTACCACCCTGTCTGTCAAGCGTAAAAACAAATCCCATCCAGTATTCATTGAATTGCAAAACAGAATGACCCTTAAGATTATTATCCTTGCAGGACTAACCCTGCTCATCTCCCTGTTGTGCTGTGGGGGCCAGCCTTGGCCTGTTCCTGAACAATGCGTCGAGCGGTTCATGGAGCGACCACGAGGGAGTGCATTGGTTGAGAATTGGCCAACATTTTCTTGTGCAGATTGTTGCTACCAATGCGGCAACAACACACATTGCGAATCCTTTTACTACGAAGTTGAAAGGAAGACCTGTTCCCTATTTAATCATACGGTTTTTGACTTCATATTTGACCCCAATACATGTGCTGGGGAAAAGTATCACGACCCTGTATCCACTACCACAGAGAGTAACAATTCCACCAACCCAGCATGTGGGAACGGTGATGAATGGCTCGCCCCACACCAAAGTAAGAACTTTTGTAAGGAATGTGAGAAATGTTCAAAAATATTGATGGCTGTATTGGTTACAGGCAACTGTGGGAAATTCTTACGTTGTTTCTTTGGAGAAGTGACAGTGGAGGATTGTCCCAGTACGCAGCAATTCGATTGCAACAATCTCCGATGTCAACCTCCCCCTGTGACGTGTTACGCTGGTGGGGTTTGTAATGTCGGTAATGTAACAATTCTCACTTCAACGACAGTGGCTACTACGTCTATCGCCACTACCAACTCTACTTCACCAAGGACAACTCCTGCCCCACCCACCTGTGGTCCGGATGAAGAAAAGTTAACTCCTCATCCAGGTATCACAAAATAGGGAAACATATAATCCACTGATGCGGGATATTTTATAGTTAATTGCAACCAATTCATTCGATGCTTCTACGGTGAGGAAACCACGGAAACATGTCCCCCAAATCAGGAATTTGACTGCGTTAACCTAAGGTGTCAAGCCCCACCTGTTGTGTGCAGTGGAAATGACGCTTGTCAAGCAAAGATGATTGGCAGTGATGGAGGAAGTGGTTTTCTAAAAGCGTTCTGGAAATGGTTCAACCAGGGTTATTAAAATTGTAGTAGAAGGAAGCTGAAAAATTAAAAGTTACCAAGGCACAAGTCCTAAGGCTTTTCGGATCATTTTTTTTCAAAATTTACTGCTACATTTGATTCATCCAAATACGTCATTTCCAAAACGTCCAAATCGAAACCTTGCATTATTGGTATAGCTATCTGAAGGTTATCATTGGATAGATTAAATCATCAACTGTTAATCATTTTGACAATCCTAATCCTGTGGATTAAATCAAGGCATTGCTCGTTTTGGGTTAGCCTGTTATTTCGAATTATCGCATAGGAGTAAACTTGTCAAAATGTATCGTCCTGGAATTTTCCTTCTTCTATGCACACTAGTGCTTCCCCATGTAATATTATCCCAAGAAAATAAGTGTGGGCCCGAAACTCCAAAGTGGAAACCAAAGGGGGACTATTTCCGAAGGCAGGAAAATATTGCGTCGTACGAAGGTTGTTGCAATTTTTGTAATGTCACGGCAACCTGTCAATCATATGCCTACTGGCGGTTGGGACAAACATGCGAGTTGTACGTAAGTCAAGAACTCGAGGAGCATGTACATTCGACTGTGTCTGGTGGGATTATTCTTCCCGATGGGTGGATATCCCCACCCACATTGCCAACCACACCCAACCCGGATCCATGCCCGATTGACAGTCCTGGATTAAATCGACCGCACCCGAGTAAGTGATTGGTAGTGCCAAAGCTTTTGTGTCGCACGCTCATATCTTTTTATCCAGCCGATTGTTCCAAGTATTTGACATGTCTTGATGGAATGGTCTACGAGATGGACTGTATAGAAGGATTATGGTTCCACATGTACTGGTTAAACTGTACTTATGCGGACCGGGTTGTTTGTTTTGGCAATACAACCCCTCGTCCAGATACAACGACCACTTTGTTTACAACCACAACGAGACCCACCACGACGACTCCAGGGACCGGATCCACCTCATCAACCCACCCGTCACCTATACCAAGTTGCGGAGACGATGAAGAAAAGTTGACACCTCATCCAGGTACGTCAAAGTTGGAGGACGTAATGGTACACTTTACCCATTTTGTGTTTGTAGACAACTGCAATCAATACTTCAACTGTTTCTACGGAGATCAGATAATTGAAACGTGTCCCGTCAATCAGGAATTTGACTGCTTAAATCTAAGGTGCCAAGTATCTCCTGTGCGATGCACTGGTGACCCAGCCTGTGGGGGAAACAGTACAACAACGTTGTTGCCTACGACAAGTACACCTACCACTACTGTACCAACAACTATGAGTACAACAACACCTTGGACAACAACATCTGCCTTAACACCCACAACTACTGGCCCTACCGCGACGACGGTGGGACCAACCTGCGGTCCTAACGAAGAGAAGTTGACTCCACATCCAGGTAAGGGAGTGGATTGTAACTCGATTTCACTTAATGTAGTAATTTGTTATTACAGAAAATTGTCAACCTCGAAATTTAAAAAAAGTGAGACAAAAGGAACCTGTCGCCAGAGATACTGGAACAGAGGAGAGGAAGAGAAGGATCCAGAAGAAAAGAAGAGTCAGTCAGTCGGGGAGTGACAGCAAGGCAGGAAGCAGCAGCAGTTTTTGAGAGAGGAGAATCATCCGTGCCACCTCCGCAAAGTAAACAGAATAATTAATTAATTGATTGATTGATTGATTGTCACACCCTTGCTCACAAAACTTACAAATTGTTGGGATTTGTTGTTTTTGTAGGATTGAGATTGGGTTTTAGGCAAGGGTTTGGATTTGAGAAGAATGTTTACCTACTTCAAGTATGTGGACACGGACGAGTGTGTGAGGG
>JAQIWU010002390.1:0-12355 GCA_034696445.1 Isotomiella minor
CTCAACAAAGAGAAAAGTGACCTGTATCAGTGTAATTATTGCTACAATTTAATTAAAGGAGATTGACATTTGCAAAGCCAAAGATTAACAGTGGAGTTGCAATGTCACCTCACCAGTATACATTATTAATAATATTATCAAGGACTGTGTGGATTCAGAAAGGCTATATTTTTTTGTTAGAAGAATTACATTCGTACTGCTGCATCCAAAAATATGGATTACCAATGTAATGTTGCAGTGATGTGCAAAGTCTTACATTCCTACATTCACAGTCAACACACGGTGAATGTGTCTTTATTTGACAAAATGTGTTAAAAGTGGAAATTTATACAACGTGAGACCAAAAATGTTGTCCCACGCACTGAGATATTGTGATCTCTACAATACATACTAGTCGTAAGAAAGTACTTATGTGGAACCACAGGTATTTACTCTAATAGTTTGAGCGAAAAAGGTACAACTGCAACCAATCAATACTTGACATCCCCACTGCATTACAGCACTACACCATGGTTGACATTATAATTTAACCTGGTCAAATTCGACCAACAAGGCAGGAGTTTCTGTGCGACTTAATGCTACGCTTAACTCATCCTTTGCTTTCAGAGCTTGACTGAGTTGTCTCCTCAAATCCAACTCTGAAGCTCTCCACATTTCAATTATTTGATTTTTGCTCAAAGTTTTCAAGTCTGCTTTGTCTAAAGGTGAATACAATTCGTAGGAATCATGATCATCATCGCTCACTTCGCCTTCCTCGTCATCCGTCTCTTCCAAGTCCTCCCCTTCGTTGGCACTCTGCTGCTGCCCCCCCTCATCCTGAACTGGGGCAACTTCAAGTCTACCTCCCCTCCGTAGAATTCCATGTGGATATGGTACTCTAGGTTGGACAAAGGACGATGAAGTAGGTTGTTGAGGAGGTTGAAAATGAGAGTATGGAAGCCCAGGTCGAGGATGTCTCCACTGAATCCGTCTTTGAGTATTGGCAGTGTCGGAGGCAGAGGTGGATGGGGGGTCATCAAGGGATGAAGGAGCACCCTGTGGACCGATCCTCTCCCCTGTGGGATAATCAGCAATGAGAATTTCCTCTCCTCCGGGAACACGGGCAAGTCTCGGAGGGAGATAAATGTCTTTATCCATTCTTCCTTGAATCGAATACACGGCAGAGGAACCACTTTCATCGTCCCCTCCACGAGTGAGGCTGCTGGTACCTCCACTTTTCCCACTCCCATGTTTCTCCGCCATTTGGACTCTAAGGAGAAAGTGCCAATGAGAAGGACTCAATTATAAATGTAATTCATTATTTCATTTGAGTTTTTTGTTTTACATCTACTTTCTCTAACCCCTATTCTATTCATCTCATTATTGTCTCTCTTTCCTGGTCCAAAGTAGATTCAGTGCACAAAATTTAATTCATTGCAGCAATTTCCTTTTGTTTTTCTTTCCACAACGTTAGTTTTATACTCGTAGAAATGAGATATGAGTCACTTGAATTCATGAAACGGAGTAGATGGTCTCAAGGGGCGTCATTAATTATGCATGAAAATGTTTTTCTTTCCTTCCCTCATAAACATAACCTTCATCTCTTTTGAGCCTACTGAAACTGAAGTTGGGGCATATTGTGCCTGAAGCGAAGGATGTAGTGTGTGTGTGTGGTGAGTACACAGCTTTTTGTTTAGATTATACTTACATTCTTGTGGAGAAAGGAGCAAGGTTTACAATTGTACATTTCGGTGAAAGGCGAAAGGATAAGTATTATTTTCCTCGCATTTAGAGAAAAGACTAAGGCTCATTAGACTTTATGTTAATGCTTCCTGCGCTTGTATTATTTGAACCATTTTTATGCACGGACCAACAGCTTGGCTCGGCTCAGTTGCTTTTAATTAAGAAGGTTACAACAAAAAGCTCCCAGTGATTGCAAAGTCTAATGTTTCTATCCACATCCACTGAACAACAGTAAAAGACTAAAGGAAAAGGAAAGGGAGAAAATGAACAACCACCACTGGAGGGAGGAATGAGACAACAGCTTGGCAAGGTGGCATACGAATCTGCCGGTGAAAGTTTTTTCTTTGCATATAGACAAGGCAAGAGTTAAGACACATCAATTACGTATAGTAAGATGATACGAGACATTGAGCTCTCGAAAAGCGAGACTTTTACTTACCTCTTGATTTCCTGAATCATCTCATAAAACTGCGCCTTTGATTTTCTCCGTCGCCTCTGTTCATGTTCCTTCTGGGAAAAATTCAACACATCGTTGAACATTTCATCCATCCAAGGAAAGTACAATTTATTCTCCCGTATTTCTCATGCAGCGCAACGTTTGCAATGGAATGCCAATAGTATTTTTTTGAATATTATACTCTTATGGCCTCGTTCGAAACTACAGTGTGCCGTTAAGCCCTTGACTGGTGGCTCCAATAGAATTGACAAGTTTGCTCACACTTTCTAAAAACTTTAGCTATTACTTGGGGAAAACTTACAACATCAAAAATACTTTCTATTTTTATAACTGAATCCATATACACCGTGTGATCAATATATATTCGGCAATCTTTCATAAAACTTGAGATTCTCTATCTTCCATGCTTTTTCAATAAAATGTACCCGCAACTCATGTTGCATTAATGTAAGGTGAAATCGTGCGCCGTTGAGAAATACGGTATAATTTAAGTTAGAAAGAAGGAAATAAAAATTGTTGACCCGCTTAACGCTCTTCTGGAACAGGGAAGTTATTTGCCCCTGGCGAAGTGTTTTTGCAAGTTCCTTTGCGGCATGGTGTGGACTCACCAGCTCCACGCAGTTAATGAACCGGTACAATTTCTGATAAAAGACAAAAACAACATAACATAACGTTACAAAGCTTAATTGGACGTGGGTTCATGTAAATTGCTGAATTCCGTTTGAACATGGAGTTGTAGAATCTCATAAAAGGCTATTATCATTTCCGTAAGCAATACGATGTTGGGCAGAGGATCCGCACTTATGAGTACACTACACTGTCCTTACACAATGACGATGGAGAAAGTTGAGACTCGAGATACTGGCAACTTTGGTTTTAACATACCATTATCTGCTAAACCATGCGTACAAGTGCGAGGAGAAACATCCTTCCATACCACGACAAGAAGGACTGTGGTTTCATTGGATGTATGGCCTTAGCACTTAGAGCCCAAACTTTATACATTGTTGCTTTCTCTTTTCCTCTGCAGCCATTTGAGGAACATGAATGAGTCAAGTTATGAATTTTCGATGGAGCAGGAGGAAGTATCAGCGTCATCATCATCATAATAAAATCACAACCAGACAAACCCTTCTCCCCCTCTTCTAGCCTTTGTGTACTTGAATTAATGTGCAGTAGCTGACTCTCTATTACTGCGATGTTTACATTATAATGTGATATAACCGCTACCGCAACATGTCCCAATGTAATGAAAATGCGTTTGTGTATTGGATTTTGTAGTAGTATATCAGATCAGGACAAAGAATAAGTAAAGTGAGTAGATCTGACAACTGCATGCAAGTGTAAAAGTGAGTTTGAGAAAGAAGGCGAGAGAGAGATGATGATGATATGATGATGTTGATGGTTAAACGAGATGCAGAGAAAGTTGGCTCCAACTCAGCGACATTAACATCCGGGAAAAACTGTCATGAAAATTCGTGCTAAAATTTTGTTTGGCTTTCTTTTGTACGCCCCATCCGCTTCCCTTGTAATCAAATCATTTGACTTAAACTGAAATCTCAAAAAAAAAATGTTTGGACTGGAATAAAATGTAGACTGTTTTCTCGAAGACGGGGAGGAATTGTAAGGGCTTTGGGTGGGTTTACTCTCTCAGCTAACTTTCTCTCTGTCAGTCTCCTGTAGCGTCAAACATTGCCACAAGAAAAGAAAAAGAATCAAGTGAAATTTAAATCCGTCAGAATTTGTTGGATGGAGATGAAAGGCTTCTACAATAACAACTGACAGTCGTCAGTCATGGATAGAGTTAAGGAAGAAAAAAAAGAAGTCCTCTTCTTCCATCTGTATTCCGAAGACCAATTTCACATTTCTCTTTATTTTTCCTGCACATCCAACTCCTCTCATGCATCTAACTGGGAAAGAAGGGAGAAAAAAGACTTTTACCGACATAAAAAGGAAAACGTAAATAGAAAAGTACATACGTACACGCATATGGACTTGCAGACTCGTGGACATGCATAGCAGTTGTTGTCCAGTAAAGCGTGGTTATGCCCTTATCCCAAGCTGCACATCAAATGGCAAATAACCAGGCGCGATCTTTATTTACTTTCATTATTGACAAGGGAAGAGAAAGGGTGGAACATATGCACTTTTCCCTCTACTTTCTCCTTTCTCTCTGCATTTTCTGCCTGACGAGTGAGTACAAAGAAAGTCTTGCAAAAACAGTTGCATGAGACGTTGCATTAAATGAAGCGGAATTTTAAGATAGCATTCTTTCACCCTAATAAATGTGAAAGGACAACCGAGAAAAGGTTCACTTCGCCAACAAGAATTTCTTGGTTCATCTAACTCATCACGTTTAGTCTGACGGGTTTGTGTAGACTAATTAATCAATCTTTTTGAGTTGAATCGTGTGCTTTATCATGAAGAGTTTATTTATCGATGGTCGCGTTAGGTGGCCGAAGTGTGAAAGTTTTTAGACCAACCAATTAATCATAATCTTTGCGATAATTCAGTGATAATGTACTCTATCTTTCAAAAGTTCTCTTTATTCTAAAATAAGTCTGTAAAATAAACTTGTTTAGATTAATTTGCTAAATAAAGTCCAGGACATTACGTACCGTAATTTCAGTTGTGCGTGTGCGTAAGAGACGGATTGCTAGGTGTAAATGCAGATTACGGTGTCACGTACTATCCTACGGTGTGGCACATTGCATCCAAACGCCCAGGAGTGGACTCAAAAGCTTACTTCGTGACAGATTGAATGGCCCAACTCTTTGTATAAGGAAAATGTGAATTGTAGCAACTGCACACAGTTTAAGACGGGCAGAGATTGTGGAGCTGTTCTAAAGCAAGGAAATCTTTCTCTATACTTTCACCCAGACAGTGTGAATTACAGACGTTGTAAAAGTCGAGTTGGTGGAGATGAATGGAAAAGGGGTGCAAGTATGCGAAGGAGTAAAGAAAAAAGATATAAGATACTTTTCCCGTTTTCCAAGATGATGTTTAGAGAGAGGTGCTTCACGGGGCACTTTGTCTACATGCAATTAACTTCAGGGCTAGCTCGTTGAACTGCTTTTTCAATCCCAACCTGGCTCTCTCTCACCCGAAGGAGGGACTCACATTATTCAGAATAACAGAGTCCAACTTATAACTTTCCCCACGGAAAAGAATGTTTCTTTTATAAATGTGAATCGTAAGAACAAGACTTTTGTCTAGTTGGTGAAAGTAGGAGTGTCTGTCTATATGGCATTCCTGAAAATGGATCGATATTTTGCTTCCTACGGTCTGGATATTTTCTTCGAACAGTCTGGTAGTTGTTTAAGTGGATCAGTTTAACTAAAACGGAACCTTTACCTTAAACGTAATCCTCCACACTTTAGTTCAGAGAGGCGCTTGGTACGTGAATTGTGAGACTTGTGCAGAAACATAGTCTGGTTTCAGAAAAAGTAAGTTGGACGGCATTATTCTACTTATTTCATGACGATTATGCCCCCAATGCCACCCGCCCTTCTCATCACAATTACTTCTATCTCTATTACTGGCTTTTAACTACATTGAAAAGGAAGAAAAGGAGATGACTTTCTCTGCTCGTGGGGAGTAAGGCTAGTGGATGGTTCAAATTTAAAATTACGGACGTCTTTGTCTTCCTTCCTTTTCTACAACAAAAAGGGAATAAGTAGACAAGGAAAGAGTCTCTGGAATTATCATTCTTATTCGTATTCCTGAGACGATCTGTTGAGAGCATTCAACTTGAAAAGAGGATTCCATCCCAGATTCCCCATTCGCACAAGCAATAAAATGTAGTGCGTTTAGTGTGTACTTACTGAAAGACACTTTCGTTACTCTCTCAGTCAGCAACTTGTTCAAGAGCCCACACACCCATATAACATACTTAGGCACATGCAAAAGAATCAAGAATGATGGTGAAAGTTAAACACGACAACCGTGGGTGGAGGGAATGAGACACACGATAAGACGAACGGCAAGAAATAAATTTGTTTTTAGGAGAAATTCCCCGTTTCGGGGATGTGATGAAAGCACCCAACCCTATACCTTTTTTTACATAAGAGATTTTAAGGTTGTCGAAAATAAAAATATTGCTGACACTGACGTGGAATGTTGTGTGAACGTATCGTATGGCAGAATTCACATGCGGACAGAATAAATAAATTCGAATTGATCTGAACCATATTTTTCCCAAGTGAAGACAATGAAAGAAGAGGGTATTGTCACCTCGATGGGCAAATATTCTCAACCCGTGCATGCATTCTTGCCTGTCTTACTTTCTCCCATGCATCACGAGCCTATGTATGCATCATGATTTACAAGACTTGTGAACAATTTAATCCCAATCCGATGTCAAAAGTAGGTCTATAGATTTACGTCCTTTTTTTGCAGAAATTGTTCTACCCATACTTGAACTCTTTTTTTCACGAGTGAAAGGAATAAATTATGCTTTTATTGTAATTGTAACGAGGATTTTGAGAGTAAGTGCATGAGAATGAGAATGGAAGAGGTTATCTAAAATGGGCAATAACAAACGTCATAAAAGGAATTGAAGAAGTGAGTACTTGAGTTGAAGTGAGCATACATTACAGGATCGTATATACGCATACGTACCTGAGAGAAGAACATTACATTCGGGCTTCGCCACATTGTTCCTTTGGGTTGGCTCCTCCAATAAGGTAAGGCGCGTTTGAAGATCACTAGTTCCAAAATCAGTATCACAATCCCAAGCCCCACTGCTATCGCTAGCATAATCAGCATCCCGACAACGGCATCAACGCCCAAGGCCTGTTGAAGAAAAAAAGATATTCGCTTTCACCGTAAGCACTTCTATTTCAAACCATTCCAAGACCAGGGGGTACCAGATCTACTTCTGATTCTTAGGGCAGGGAAAAGAGAAAGTTTTCATGTAACTAATTATACAGAGCAGTCTACTTAAAATTTTATCCCTCAAAGTTCAACCTAATTCTTGAAAAAAAAGAAAGAAGTTCCCAAAACTTTGTTACGTGAAAGAATGAAGAAAAAAAGTATGCTATTTAGATACCACCCTCGATAATAGTGATAAGACAGGGGTTAATCTGCAATTGAGAATGAAAAGGTAGGAAAAATGAAGTACACCCACTCACCCTTGCCCCGGCTTGTTGATTCTTGGAAAAGCAGGGCATTTGTCCGTACCATTTGCCTTGCAAGTAATCTAAATAGCCATTGCCCAGGTATTTGGAGATCAACCCGCTCACGCTATCCTGTATAAAAGAAGGGAGAAAATATCCATTGTATTTTGAGAGAGTCGGTGAAAAGCAATAGGATTAAGGGATTCAACTCACGTGGCCCTTTCATCTCTCCAAAGGCCCAATATCATTTAAAACCACAAACATCTACACGTGACAACCATTGCCAAGTCCTTCCATCCCATCCTCCTCCGCAGATATAGTCGTATAATCTCCCACAAAGGGAAAAATAATAGAATAGCTGAAGACTGACTGTCTGCTTCACATTGTATTCCACACAGTCAAAGCTCACTCGTCCAGACCACAATATACACCGGGTCTCACTTTCTCTCCTCGGTCTAAATTCCTTTCATTTCGTTCCGCCCAGAAATCACTCGACGCCTAGAGTCTATGCACTCCCACCACTACCTTCTGCCTCATATAAGGATGAGAAACATTCCGTTTTCACTTCCATCCGTTTTGTTCTCCCTCTGCCTGGGCTGCAGTTTGCAAGTTGGATAAGCATGCATGCAGTTCTGCCGAAGGAGTAAAACTGTTTTAAACTTTCTCTCTCGCTTTCTCCCATTTGGTTTTATTTGTAGCAAAACTTTCGTCTGTTGACTTCTTTAGAAAACCTTACGGTAAGTCGGTAATAAAAATTTATTCAATAGTGCTACTACTACCACCTTAAAAGGATGAAATAAACTTACTTTTTTCATGTACCTACATAGTTTGTTCTTCCATTTGAAAATATTTGATCAACGTGTCAAACTCTAAAAGCTCTTAATAGTTTTCTGTTCATTTACTCCGTTCCCAAAGTACAATTTAATGCGGGACCTGTGTGTAGAAAGTCGAGAAGAAATGAAGCGTAATGAATGCCTAAATGCAACCCACGTTACTACACAAACATGCATCCACTCCTTTCCTTTCGTTCGTTAGTTTTCCTTCATGAATTAAATTGGAATGATTCTTTGTCTTCTACTTGGAGTTGGTCATTAACTAAAGGCAATGTGGGATTAAGGAATGCCATTAGATAAGCAAGCGCCAAGAGCAAGACCAAAACTCATAATTCATAATCTGGGTCATAACTCTTAAAATTTAATCTGCTTATGAAAGAAGTTTCATCTTTTAGTCGCTTTGTTGCTGGTTGGATGATGTTCCCCCAACGAAATCTGTTTTCTCTTGAAGGGATATCTGAATATTGTACGGCGGAAGTGAAGGAAAAGAGTCTAGTGCCAAAGAACCATGAAAACTCCGCGCGTCGCTACCTTTGTTATAGTAAAAACAGTTAGTAGTCAGAATTGCCAGAAGGAAAAGGAAGGGATGGATTAATGTGAGAAAGGAAAAGCAACACACTTTCACTTTCTTTTCTAAACTTTTAATACAGTCACTACACAGGAATGGCAGAGGCGAGGAAGGTCATTATTTCACTCAAGCATTACTAAATGTTTCCCTTTTCTTGTCCAATTCATTTAACATTTTATTCTCCATGATGTAAGCACGTTCTGTCACACTTTCACCAGTCTTGTATGTGTATGCAGATAGGAGTTAAGATAAAAGTAAACTTCAGATAATGTTGCAACAGTGTCTTCCAAAAAAGAAAGAAAGAAAGAATAAAAAAAATTGCTAGAGTCCCTGATCTCATTCTGAGTTAGTCATATCTAAATTGCACAGGACTTTTTACAAGTTTACTTTTGTGGTTGTGGTTGCTTCTTTGTCGTTTGTTTTAGTCGGCTTGTTACTCACTGTTGTAAAAATATATTTCTTTTTTTCGTGCACAATACATAACGAAAAAGTTTTACTGCATACGACCTCACCCCTTTGCAAGATAAAAACAATAGGGTGTCACCATTCATACCGTTGTTTCATTGCATTTTAAGTATTCATGAATTGAATACGAATAGACAGTGAACAGTTCTCCCTATCATCTTCAGTATGTTTATTTTAGATCCGTAAAACAAAGACATGACAAATACCATAAGAAATTTTTTGTAGCTATCTTAATCTAAACCGCAAATATGAAATATTTTTACAGTTTCACTGGTAGTTAGAAAGTTGCCTCACACTTTCTCCCAGACTTTCTCGCGTGTGGCAGATGCGTGGACCTGATTGTTTGTCGTCCTCATCAAACTGATAAGAAAAATCATGCATGAGGAATCGAGGCGCAAATTGATAGCGAGAAACCAAGTCACAAAGGAAAGCAGAGGAGCAAGAAACAAAATGAATTAGTAAGGCTTGATATGCTTGTTTTACAAGAAGAAAGTAAGATACATTGCTGTCAAAGTTGACGTAATAAAAGTGGTTTTAGTGGTTGTAATTTAGTTGAGACCCTTCAGGGAAAATGTCTCTTAGCCCTGAAGTAATCAAAAAAAGAGATTTGTCTACATCTTCCGTTTATGACATTCAGCATTGAACTTGTTTTTTCACCCTGTGAAAGACGGAGATTCGGGACGGATTTATGAGTCCCACTGCACCGCAAAGTAGCTGGCTATCTATATGGTTGTGGTATCATGTAAGTTATACGAGGGTCGACTGGTACGGGAAGTAGAAACTACTGTACTATACACACACACTGTGCATAAACCAAACCCAGCACCTAAGCAAATACCGCAAACAACTTTTCTGACTTTCTCTTCACACCAGTATTCATTTCTTCTTCTGCGGAGGGCATCAATTTGTTGCCACTTTTGCGGCGACCAACCAGCAAAGTAAACTAAGCCAATTTCCACAGACTACTAGAGGGAAAGGATCCAACCATTCCAAACTCGAACTAACTTTCCAAGTTTTTCTGAACTTTAGGGACACCAAACACAGCGATACTTTGCGCCTATCCTTTTGCTTGTCACATTGTGCATTGGATTAATTAGAAGACAAGTAACGCGAGTACCTTAAGTGGAAAACCACGAGTCATGGCCACAGCGTAAGAGTCATCTCCAATCTTGTCATGGTCTGAAACGTCAATTAAGTTACAGGAAGAGTCAGTTCCACGATAGTAGTCAAGAAGGGGACCGTCTCCTATTAGAAGATCAACGCTGCCATTCCTGCAAATAAAATTTAATTGTTTTACAATTTATTTATGCATTTACGACTAACTTAAGTAGGTCAAGTCTTTAGACAGTTTTGTTTTCTCTCTCTATGCATTTGTAGCAGAAAGACCAAAAGTATGTTGTTCCTCGTTTCATACACATAACGCACTGGTATGTGTTCTAACAAATTCGCAACTCGACAATATTCAAAGTAACACAGTTTGAAAGAGACATTATTTTCCCATCATGCCTCCAACTTTCTCCAGGTCCCATATTGCATACAAAGAAAAGTTCACATTAGTTTGCCATTTTTCAGATGCTGTGGGAGCACACCAGAATTGCGAAGACTCAAAAATCCTCTTATTCAATTTTAAGCCAATTGTGCTCTTGAAACGAAGGTTATTTAACGGGAAATGGATTTGATGAATCAATGACCGTGGCAACAGGTTAAACTTATATCCCACCTTGGACCCAATATCCAGACTCTACCAAAAGTGTTGGCTTAGTCTAGTCAAAAGAGAGAATTCCTCAGAGCAGGTGCCCTTTCTCCTTTCCTTTGAAACGTTGAGGAGATTGAAATATATGATCAGTTTCAATTCCAATTTCAACTTCAATTCCATGCTTGGCCTAGTCTGAGAATTCAATCTCAAAGTCTTGGTGAATTGTAAGTGTGTGCTAAAAGTGGGGCAACAACCAACCGGTGCCAAAACATTTTCCTTTACTGCCACACGTGAAAGTGCCATAAGAGTCAGCAAATGACACAATGTTTGCTTTCCCCTGTCATACACATGAACTAGTTGATCTCTGATGTGCTTATGAGCAAGAGTTGGAAAAACTTTGTTGTTGGATATTAATAATAACGTATGATAATGGATGGGAGGGACTCTGGGGGGAGTCATTCATGTGCAGGAATCACATAAAACCACTTACTTTCACCTCGTTGAGTAACAGTGAGGGAAAGGAGAAAGTTTTATTTCCTAAACCATATCAAATCACGCATCTAAATACCCAAAAAATGGCCCAATGTAGAGTACAATTTCCGCTTAAGGGATGATGAGATATATGCCTTATGTCATCATTTTACCTCTAAACATCCCCTCGTATAGATACTTTTGTCCATCATATCGAGAGTTTACAGTTATGTAATTGAATTCCATCAAGGTGCACGACTCTTTAAAGATGTAGATTTGAGATATTTAAACTGACAGTTCGTTGGCACCAGAAGAGCAACATAGAAATGCGAAAGTGAAAGTTGAAATGAAGGAGGGAAAGGAAATGGAGGCGATAAGGGAACAAGTGTGGAATGGAGATTTATTTTATATCACCAGCCAGCCCATGCCGGGCACCGGGTCGGTTTAAGTCCAAGTCCAGGTCTCTCACTCGCTCATCTCCTCAGGTTTTTCACTTTCTCTACTCCAGGTTTTCTATGCATGTACAAACTATCCTACCGAACAGTCCCAAACTCTTTGGGAGATGCAGCCAGCCAGCCAATGTAAACCTCCTCGTAACGTGGGGAAAACGCTTTTGGAGAAAAGGAAAAGGGTTCGATCGATACACTGAAATTTTACTTTTCCTTCTCTCTGAGAGAGGAAACGAGTAGGGATGTGGAAGCGAGAGGTTGGAGAGTTGGTGATAGGAACCATTCCCGTATTTGCTGAGACCAGATTTGTATTTTACACTACGGCAGTTGATGGAAATGAAGTGTCCCACTGCTTCTCGTCTTTTGTTCATCACTCTCTCCCTTTTTCGTTTTTCATACCTTCTAAGTAATTAAACTCCTACCTCTTTAATCACTATTGCGACACCTTCTCAAAAGTTTAGCCATAACAAAACTTAATGAAGAATCCTTCCCCCTCACAGTGTCGCAGTCATGACATGAGTCATGAGTACGTCATCTATGTCACAGCATTATGGGCCACGGCCATAGCCTTGTATGT
>JAQIWU010002391.1:0-12355 GCA_034696445.1 Isotomiella minor
GTAACGGCCAAACAGTGTCCCAAAATGCAAAATTTATGTCCAACGTGCTATATACAATTCACTTTCTGTGTGTAGGCGATTTCGACATTCCTCCCGTCGTGAGATAGACACGTTCCTGAAGCAGATGACTTCCAAATCTTCAAGCCAAGCAACAGGGCTCTGTTTCATTTGTATTACAAACTTCCGACAATGAGAATCCCTCTCGGTGCAAATACGGGTGCCCATCAATGCACCTTCCATCCAAGCATTACACACGAGTTCTCCAGAAAGATTTGCGGCTTGATAGTTTGCGATGGAGTAGTTTGTTTCCTGCAGGAAGATTGTTTTATGCAATTTAAGAGTGTAAAGATTCATTTAGAAAAATCACCTTGCCGATCCGAATGTCCTCCCATTTTATACCTCCCACAGCTCCGTCCGTAAATATTTTTCGATGTCCGTTAGGCGCCGTGAGGAAGTGCCTTTCAATTCCACAGTTATGTTTGACAAACTCTCACAAATCATGGAAACGCGGTAAATTACGCATCGATTGCATTATAGTTTTATAATGCAATCAATGTGACACCTAAAACCTTAAACATGACCCCACCTAACCCTACTCCATAAGCATGAATGTAGAAGGTATTTCGCTGCAATTTAAGGTTTACGAAAGTGTGGGAAATGGATTTCGTTTACAGGGTACCCTAAGAGTAAGCGCGATTGAGCAAGTGCCACCCCAATTTACTCTCTTGTGGGTGCCGCGTGCTCAGGTATTTAACGACCTTTTGGGTGCCCGGTGCGAAGCGTAAATTCGAGCATTCGCTTACCTGCTGTAGGGGGTTCCTGTTTTTTGGGGTAAGCTCGCAATGCAATTCGGGAAGTTGCTAATCGACCAATCAATACAAAGAAGGAAAGTGAGAATCCAAATCACATTCAGGACATTTTATTCTTTGTGAGTTGCCGCTACCTTATCGTCAGATGGAGGTCCATTTTCAAAATACACAGTGCGGTCCTTTCCGTATGATTTGCAATGTTTTGTTAGGAGTTTTTCCCATGGCGACAACCCCTTCTCCCCGTCTGCAATTTGATGATATAACGCCATGTAACCCGATTTACGGTAACTCTAATATAATGGTTCAAACGTCAATCTATGATGCAAGATAACGAAGGCGAAAGATGGAAACAATTCATGTGTATCGAGCCGCTAATCTAGATTTCGCCCGTTGGATAAGTAGCATACGAGATTTTTTAAGATTTTCATAGTACCATTGGCCAACCCAATGTCCTTCGGAGAGGGGCCTTAGTGGTTGTAGTTTTTGTAGTCTTCTTTTTGATTGGAGGTCTCTTTGCATTCATTCCCCGCTAGGTCCTTTGGAATCGGTACGTAGCCGGGGTCTAGGGAGATTGTTGTTTACATTAAGGCGTACTTACTGCTAGCAGTAGTGTCGATGTTGTTGCCCAATATTATTGCGAAATGATGAAAAGTGCAATAAGGTTAGAATACCACTTTGGCTTACTTTGCAGACTATTCCGTATCCTAGCGTTTCTTGAACGCTGTCCATAGGAGTGTGTTGTTGACGTACCTGTGGTGATGAATCATAAAATGATGCCGACAAAACAACTTACCGAAAATAGCAATGAACAAAATCAGCGGAACCGCATGCCGCATTTTTGGGGAAATCGTTGGATTTTCTTGTTCACAAATATTTTCTTTGTCGAGGCTATTTCAAATGTGTACAGGCCCAATGCGCCAGCAGGACAAAAGCTTCTTAAGGAATTTTCAAGTCGTCCTTACTTGCAAATGTTATTGTCTTTTCAACATTTCAATTTTAATTACCGTTTCAAGTTTGAATATTCCGAGTACCATTGGCTTACATTGCTTAATTTTGGACGACCAAGATTTCTTAAATTTAATCGTTTGATGTTAGGAAACGCTAAGCTTTTTGCAAAATGTTGCCACTGTTCTTGGCAAATGTGTTGATGACATGGGCTTCCCTAATTTGCACATACTTTCAAAATCTTGGGCGCACCAATGCGTCTGCGACCTTGGAATGCAAAAAAATAAGGACTTCATCAATGAAATGTTGGACACGCTTCCACCAGGAAATCAGTCAACTATTTGCAGTCATTTGGTTAATGATGCTAACGAGGGAACAACACCACACTATAGTCACCGATTTTTTTGATGGCGGCATACGTTGAAGGGGTTGGGCCCTTAGTGAGGGTGGTGCCCTTGGTTTCCCCGAATGGACCCTTTAAGGGCCTGAAGAAAACAAAAATTGAAAAAATCCGATACGGCAAACAGCATTGTAAGGGAGGCCACAGGTGAAACATGAAAAATTCCAAATTTTAACATTGCGTGGTATTGGAGAAAATCCCAAATTTCTCATTACGAGAGACCGTGAAAAAAACACTTTTTCGCATTACGGGTTAATGGAGAAAATCCATTTTATGAATCCGATAAACCTTTCCCCCGGTACTTTAGGGCCCCATTCTAAACAACGAGGGGTACCCTGGGTAGGATACTTGTCCCCGAACCCCTACAACATATATTAAAATCAACCCGATCGATCATTAAAATGTGGTGTTATTCCCTCGTTAGTGAAAAGACCGTGGGCACGTAAACAAGCAATCGCACTTAACTTGGCTTAACAACATAACAGTTGTGAAATGTGCATTAACAATTACGCTTTTAGAAACGATTTATTTAGCTCACCTTAATTCAATAGCAGCAGATCCACCGTTTTTAATTAACGCAGAAATTTTCGAAAATCAAAGGCGTCCCCCTTTCGCATGAATTATTCCCAAATTCAACTTTGAGATGTCGAAGTGCCCCCAGCTCCCGTCGGAGCACCTTATTCTTGTTTCGCCAACCAGGTATTTACCGGCTGTGTTTCCAAAAATCATGATAGCAGCAACCGCCGTGAGGAACCCAAGGGGGTAGGATAGAAGGACATGAAAAGGAATCTGATGATGAAATCAAATGGCGATGTAGAGACAAAAGACTTGGATCACTGGGGGTACATTGGACGGGTGTGTCGTTTCGACATTATATTTGACAGTTCCTAACACGCTTCCTAATAACGCTCCTGCAAAATTCAGAAACAAAGCAAACCATGCCAAAAAGGGTCCCTACTCCCAAAATCACGAAACACGTTAAAATATTTGAATGCAAGTTTTGTGCCTCAAAACCCCATCCACTATCTTCTACGCCAGTGAAGTTCAACACGTTCATGTGTATCATCATGCTACTCCAATGGTTGGAATATCCGGACTCCAGGATTCTCCGAATCGTGGCCATTAGCCTCGAGGACGGTTCCCCATTTCGACCTATCCATACCCACAGCTGTTCCGAAAAAACTGTGTCCTTGCTGAAGGTGTACGTTCGTCGATTCTCTTGCGACCGTCCCGTGGACCCCAACAATTTGACGATAAAACTCTTTGCCCGCAGGTACTTTTCTTGGGTCACAAGAACTGTTCCTCTACACATGGCATTCATCTCACTCATAAGAGTAAGATTCCTGTCCGCCACGGTGTGGGATAAAAGCCACGCCAGCTGCGATTCCGAGAAAGTTTTGTTCAGCCATTCGACGGACCTATTTGAAAGGAGCAGCTTTCCCTCAAATTCTGCTGTCCTACGGAGTTTCGATCTGATGGTGGTATTGGATGCATTGGGGTTTTTGTTTTGTATAAACCATTTGTTAAACATGTATTCTTTGACCTCAAAGGCGCTTGTTCCGGTGCTTTGTTGAAGAAACCATTGGAGCATCTGTCTACTGAGTGTTTCATCCCAATCCCCTTTTCCTTGTCTGTAACGCATGAGGGAAACTGGAACAAAGTCCAACTGAGAAGCACCATCTGTTGCGTTTGTCGCCATGCCACTCAAAATTACGAAAGAACTGTTGTGTAGGCTCGCAAATGTGCATGGAACGTCAGAATTGAGAGGGACAAGAACTTCGTTCGTCACCACGGAACGGTACCAGTTGCTCAGAAGCATGGCTGTGAACGTCCATAGCAGCATGATTGACTGGAAACGAAACTGCTTATTGAGGACTTGCATGACATCCACCAGCTCCAGAAGCAGAAGCACTAGCAGGTAAGGGACGTTCTTTATCCGGCACTCAATAGCTGACAGCAAGAAGCACACCAACCCAATAGCACCATATACATGGAATGAAGCAGGCGAAAGGTAGGCAGAAAAGTCCAAAACCTCTGCATGGGCACTCCATAGGGGCGAACAGGTGACAAAGCGGTAGCTCCTGTCATCCCAAATATAAAAGTAACCTCCCTGTGCTGATGATGTAGCATCGAAATCTCTACTCCACTGGACGACGACATTTGTATAAGCAGCAGAAGGGTCACCATGTTCGGAGTAATTGCAAGACAGTAGGGAATTCAAAGCGTCTGCTATGATGTCCTCTGAGATGTGCCGGTTCACTTCCGAAAGTAGATTTTGGTAGTGACTTCGTTTGGTTACTGGTTCACAGCTCGGGCTTGGGAGAATGTTTCTGGTGCGCGAAGATATTACGTAGTAATGTTGCTCGACACAACGGTCATGCATACGCATAAGAGCAGCGGGGGATAATTGTAAGAAGGGCGAGGGAAGGACAAAAGTTCCGCATCGTAACACATGACCATCAAAGACAATCCTTTGTGGCGTGTCCAAACCAGCTGTGGATGTTTCAATGTACTTCAGCGAAAATATATTGATCATTCCCACATACCCATGAAGGTCCATCCAAGGTAAAGGTATTAGTATCGATGCATTGTTTTCTTGTACGTAGAAAATGAAATGCCAGGAAATGTCTGGGGCCATGAGAGATCCCTCCAATAGAGCACCAATTGCCGACACGTATTCATCATTCTGTAACTCCCGAGTGGAAAGCATCGCAATGTGAATTGAACAGTACACCATTCTCAAATTTCTAAACAACCGGAGACGCATATGACTTCTAGATATCAGCAAAATTATAAATTCAATCAACTCATTGTTCCAGTAGAAGCGAGTGAATTAACCAACCCAAGAAGGAGTTGTGTGTTGACCAATCCCTCAATTGGTAGCAATCCTTCCAGTCCGTCTTCCGTTAATAATGGAAGGGTTAATTGCATGTCGCAATCTGAAAATGGGTAGACCCTAAACATGTTAAGCATTTCTGCAATCGATCCACCTTCGGCGTTGGTCAACTCCATGAAGAATATATTAGGAAAATGTAGGCGTAAATAATATTCCGTCGTACTTTGGTTAATAACTTTTAAATTTCGATCCTCTGGATCTGGATAGTCACGGCCACTGACGTATCGGGTACTTGATGTATATTCCAGTTCCATCAACATATTCACTCAGTGAATGGGACAGTTTTTTGACATCCGAGGTTCCAAACACAAGTAGCAGATATATACTTGAGATATTGTAAACAATGAAAGCCTTCAATCCACTCCACTTCAATTGGCAATATGGTTTACGAAACATCTTTAATGGCATTCGAGTCGAGACCCAGTCCACTTTTTTAAACTGATCGAGGATTGAAGTAAAGTCCAGCCTCTTTTTTAATTTTCATTCCCAATTGGACCTAATAGGTTTACAGGTACGTGTCTTCTTAAGTAGCATACATTATTTATAGAAAACCTGGATTCTCAATTCCAACAAGAATATATTGCTTGATGTGGCCAGTTGTGTCGAGTTGCAGGAATTATACCGAGATGCCTTTGCTATGACAGTGTTTTCTGCAGCCAAAACCATCTCGTTAATGACGTTCGGTTTGGTTTCAAAAATAGATGGGAACCACTAAACGGACGTTCCAACTTACGCCGACATCTTACATTCAATTACAGCAGACCATGTTGGCTGGTTCCAATGAATGTTTAAAATTGTTGCTCAGATAAACTGATCAGCGAATGAGTAACTTTGAATGAAAGGTCATCGTGCTGCACAGAATGTAACCTAAGGCAAAAGCAAAAGGTAGCCACGCAAAAGGACACGTGAAACAGCATTTTCTATAGGATCTGTTGTATGCTTTGATAATCATGAATCGCTGGAATTACATGGGGAGAGCTAAGGAGCCCTCTCGAGATTCGATGAATTGTTCTGTATTCTTCCTGCTATCCTCATGACTCAATTGTATTGAAATTATATCCGTATTTCGTCGGTGCTGAGCGCAGGGTACATTGGAAACGTCATAAAGTTCCTCCACGTCCCTCCACCCCCAACGCTGTTGGATACATGGACATCTCTACCATGCCTGTATAATGATGTGGCCTTCCTATGAAATCCGTTTCTTTATTGCGGAGATGGTTCGATCTCTTAATGTCTCCAAACGTCCTTGTAGTGAAATCCGGTCCGGAGCCTTCATTTGGTATGTACATATTATCATATTCTACTTATACGCCATAAGTATTTAATTTTTATCTAGCTTCCATGGACACTTTGTATGTCGAGCGTTCTCTTCCTCAGTGGAAGGAAGTCAAGCGATGGTGCATTAACCGTAGTGGCATCAGAGTTAAGCGTGCCGATGCTGAGAATTTTCTGTCAGTATTAGCCTGTCTGTTTGATACTATGTACCAATTTTTAGTTCGTTTCGTATGCAATGTCTATTTGCATTAGTTCAGTGTAAAAATTTGACGGAGTCTGTAGCCATTAAGAGTGTGTGTAAAAGATATCCTCCTCTTTATTATTTTAATTTTAATAGTGGTAATGCTACATTCAACGCTGTTATTCAATTTGCCACTCCTCCGTCTCATTACACAATTTTGCAGATTTCTTTGACGTGTCAGGAAAGGCGAGAATATTGCAACCGGCATCATAATCATCATGATGTCAGTACTGAAGATGAGGATAGCATTTAAGTAGTCATAATAGTTTCATAGTTTGTCATGATCGATAACCATGTTAATGATTACATATGCTAATTCTGGTACTTCTAGTTATTGTAGTCTCATGTCATGTTGCAGCTTTATTAGCTTGACTTTCCATTCTGATGGTGTCATGCGCTATTGTAAGTTAGGTATTAATAATAATAATTAGGCAGTGGTACTTTATAAGCTGTACTAATGTATGTATTATCCTATTGTTAGTTACTCTGTTATTCTGTCACGCTTCTTTATTAACAAAACAACTGTGTTTGAAAATATCCTCAGCTTGTTGCAGCACAGCTACTCAATGTTTGAATATGATTATTGCAATTTTTGTATTTACAAAATTTTTATTTTACTGTGTGGGCGTTATACTCACTGGTTACCCGGAATAAAATATAGATATGGTTTGCTCTTTCAGAAGAAGGGTTCTTTTGCTTTCTCCTCTCTCAGTGCATCCAACACAGATAACCACCCATGTTTTCCCAGTTGAAGGTCATCGCAGTTGTGAGTTACGTCAAGGAATTTCCTCGAGGCGATGGCAAACCTCCGATTTGAAAATTTGTTTTCCAAAATTGACTGCTACAAGGCTGCCATTGTAAGAAAGAAGGAGAGGATATTGTCAGAACGGTGGTAGGGGAGTTGTGGGCATTCGCAAAAATAACGCACTTACGTGTTTGGTGAATTGCACTAGATATTCAGTCCAATTTTAATTACAATAACAAAAAAAAACAGAAAAAAGGCAGTTGTGAATCAAATTTCCTGTGATCGAAAGCTACATAACTGCCTCTCGTAGCTAGCCGTACATCTGAACCTAGAGTGGTGTATTACACCGTCGTCCACGGAGTCTCCATATCACTTCCCTGCAAATGTGTCGCACAAAAGATGCTTATGCACGCACATCCTTCTGACAAAATGCTCATGTCTGAATGTTCAAATGCTTGTGTCACGAAGGAGCAAACTGACTGATGCATGAATGAATGTACAATTTATTATAGATAGAAGCTTGTTTCAAAGCTAATAAAAATTATGTTCCTTTGGAATAAGCAATAGTAAAGCTTAATGCGATACGGGTTTTTATTCTACCCTTTGTTCTTAGCGTTGTTAGACCGCTTTTTTGGAACGGAGGGTTGTGACCATAGGGCACACTTGCCTTTCGAGTCAGCCATAGCTTTACCTGTCCCATTATTGGCCCCTGGCCCTTTCCCTGCGTTTAGGACCCAACCCTGGTTTTCGGCCTTCTGGCACGCAGATATGGCTACCTGAGTCCCCTGCGATGTTCCACTTTTGATCGGTGTTAAGCACATGTTGCTCCCCACCTTCGATTTCAGTTGAAATGCTGGGTTTTTCTGCGGAGATAAGGCATGTTCCTGTAATTTCCATTTCATTACCGTGATTTATGACCTTACAAGTGGTACCAACTGCCATAGTTGATTCTGCGCTGCTGGATCACAATTTGTTGCTCCGCAGGGTGAATCAGTATCTGTTTTGGACCCAATCACTTCTAAGCAGCTGTTGGAGACGTTCCTCGAAATGGCATAGTATCCCTTTCCCACATGTGTCTGTATCAACAACAATACCCTCGGTCAGTCGATATTTTAACGTGTTGTTTCATTATTAACCGCTTTCCACAACTGATTGACATTTCCTGCCCCACATCCCCAGATCACGACGGGATTGTCCGCCCCCGTGCCACCATTGTAGTTGTCCAAGCACATTTGTGTTTGCAGATGTAACAAGCTGAAGGAATTCGTCTACATATGTATGTATGTATGAAGTAAGTGCAAAATTACAATGCCTCAAGAATAAGAGATATATAGCTTCACATAATTGGTTACCTTCGCACACCGCGGCAAATTTCCCTGACCCGCGACAAGGTTCTGGAAACACAAGATAGTTGCTTTCCTCCAGAGCTCAAAAAGTTAACGCAGACTGTAACCTGCAGGGTATGGGTCCAAATCAGGAACGGCAGGAGAATACGCATATTTTTATTATCTGTATGTATGTCCTTGTATTACGGAGATCGGGGTTATGACCCAGTGGATGTTTTTACGTCTGACTCAACGACTAAACTTGTATCAAACAAACATATTTCTCTTGAGGTACGTGCTTGCGTGATTGATTATTACGTATCCTGTTCCAGCAATACATGCGTTCTCAATTGAATCCACATTTTTGGGGCATACAATTATATTATGTAGCTGCCGCCTTACAATGAATTGATTTATACCAGGCCATTTTTCGTTAATTTAGTTGTGTTGCACTTGCACAGTTCCGGTCGGCAATTCAAAAGAGTGCTGAAGCTTGTTGAAAGAACCATAGAATACTTATTTGGAATGTACTGGGGGCGTTTGGCGTCACACATTTCGTCGTGACATGCTATACCTGATCGATAAGCATCTCCAAGTCAATCACGAAAGGAAAGCAGAAATTGTAGTTTGATCCAGTTTCGTGTTTGGTTAATAAACGTACAGTTGTGAAATCAACAGTTCGAAATTTTATCCCACGATTTTTGGTTTCACATCATAGCACTATTCTTCCCTTTGTTCATTTCCGTACCATATTAATTCAAAAGCAGTAGATCCACCGTTTTATTAACGCATAGATTTTCGATAATCAATGGCGTCCCTCTGTCACAGAAATTGTTTCCAAATTCAATTTTGAGATGTCGCAGTGCCCCCAGTTCTCGTCGGAGCACTTTATTCTTAGCCCGGTTTTGCAAAGCCTTGATAAGACGTTGACTTACAGGGTTGAGACTACCGGCCGTGTTTCCAAAAAATCATGATGGCACCAACCGCAACCATGGACCCGAGGGGGTACGAGAGAATGCCAGGGAAAGGGATCTGGTGATGGAATCGGATGGCTATGTAGAGACAAAAGAGTTGGATCATTGGGGCTGCGATTAGGTACATCGGAACGGGTTTGTGCCTGCCGTAGGCATTCAACCTTTTCTCGAGAACCTGAAGGGCTTTGTAGTTCATGACCGTCTTCCGCAGAGACACCTTCTTATTTATGCTCCTCAATTAGCCGCAGATAGTCTACCAACGCTTCCGCCGAGGTGAACACGACGTGGACAATCCAGAAGTACCGCTTGTGAAAGGTACTGACTGACGTACCCAGAGTGCGAGGGACACATTGGGCTTGGGTCCACTCGGGCAGGAAGGGCGTGCAATATTGCAATACCAGTTTTATATCGACGTAATTGCCATTCGATTCCTTTAATAGTTTATTGCACACTTGCATCTTCTCAATATCGAAGAAATATGGGAATCATCACCTCGTCCCAGAATTCCATCTGAGCATGCCAACTAATTCATCCGACTCAGGCCTTGTTCCGAGTCCGACTGCGAAATAGGATGGGCGACCAAGGTTCGAGTAATGGTGAAGGGTATGACCCGGACAGATTAATTAACTTTTGGAATTCCGCTTCAAACACCATTAGTTGGAAGCATCCAATATTACGGCGATGAAACTTTAATTTACGCAAGCTGGAGACAATGAAGTTCTTAAAATTCCAATTTTGTACAATGAGGGATATGGTATTGAAGCAGACACTTATTGAGCTATAGGATTACATCATGATTGTAGACAACAGAGCATGACGAACCTAATAAAACACCACAACAACATCGTTGTCGCAGGCCAGAGGAGAGTGAGTAGTCTTACTCTCGTCTGGGTTTCGTGGTAGCCTCAGACTTTGGTGTGTTCTCGTCCCCTTTATTTACTCTCATCCCCCAACGGTTCCTCCCCCTTCTCACCCCAATTATAGAGCCGTTTCAGTATAAATTGTCCAAATAATTTCCCTTCTGGAAGGAAAACTCGGTATTTACTTTCTTAATGAAGAAAAGCCACAAATATCCGTCAAATATACAAATAACAGCGCACTATTCGTAGAATTGCAACCCACCCACCATTTCGAATTAATCAAGGTTACTGGACTTTATTTAAATGTATTGCTTCCACGCATCGCTGCATGTCTTGCTCTTCTCTACCCCTTCATTCATCAACACTTTGATCGCAGATGGACATTCCAGGAGAACGTCGTAGACATCCGTCTTTCCTCCTTATCATAGTCCTGATGATGGCGAGTTCAAAATGCCAAGCGGGATTGACGGGTATGTCTAGGGGAACACTGCGTACGAATTTCTATATATGTACTACACAAAGCTGATTATCAATGATGGCACAGCTGTTTTCAAATGTCTTCCCTTCAGATCACATTCCGCTCAAAACCGACAAGGTTTCCGTGTCTGGACACTCATCGGGTGGCGTGGCGGCCACGAATTTCTATATTTCTCATTCCAGAGTGGTGGACGGAGTTGCTCTATTTGCTACCGGTAAAAGAGAAATCTAAATCTAGACAAACTTGTGAAACCTACAGCAGTATTTTTGCCCATAGTGCACTACCAATGCGGAAGTGGGGGCCTGGCTCAATTTCATCTCTGTCGGAGTGGGGAAGGTGAGTCATATCGGTCACAGTACTTCCTGTAACAGCTTTATCTCCATAGGATGCGTGTCAAAGTCGATTTCAACCGCGCGGAGATTTGCAGCCGAGGGACTCGTAGACCAAAGTAATGCATAGTAATGTAGTATAGTAATGCATAACATGATCGTATTCCAGCCATAGGAGTTTTTGTCAGGTGTTAAGAAAATACTGTTTCAATAACGGTCGACCCAAACTGGTCAGTCGTACACCCGACATTGGGTGGCCGTGTAAAACATGTAGCACGTAAAAGATGCCGAATTAATTCACGGGGTCAAGAATTAACCCAGCACACTTTAGACGATAAATCTCGCCATGGGATCAGTGCAAAACCAAAAATGTACATGGGATAGAGAATTGGGTCACCGGGATCAACCATGAACCCAGAAAAACTCTATCCTGTCTGCCTAAAGAGCAGTTTGTGGTACAAAAATCTACTGAACCTCGAAACAAGGAAATGCGCCAAGAAAAATAGGGTGCATCTGTAGGTCGGTATATGTCTCCCCGGATGGGTGTTTCAACATAACGTAAAATAGCCAGGTTTTTTTGGGAGGGGTTGAATAATTGCGGTTTCCAATAAGTCCAGCTACATAATAAGTTAGTTTCCAATAATAAGTCCGTGAAGTCCAATTGTGGCAGTGTGTGAAAAAGGATGGATCACCATGCTTGGTTTGGACTCTTTTCGAATTTGTTTTAGGGTAATAATCGTTACCCTCCTATTTTTATAAACGTATGGTTATTCTTGAATTTACAATTTTGGAAATAATGACAAAAGAATGACAATGACTATTGCCAGAGATTAGCTAGCACTGAAGCATGACAGGGAAACATTCTTTCCTGCGAACAAGAATCAGAAAAATTGTTCTAGTTGCTCCAAAATAAAATAAAGAAATCTGCATTTCGATATAGCCCAAATGGACTGCTTGCATATATCCTGACTGCTGTCCTTTTGCTTGAGATGGGAGAGGGAAGATGCGATGCAACCAAGAATTTGGTTTTCCTCTCTGGTATGCATATATCCTTAGCCGCATGCATTTTTTCCTGAGT
>JAQIWU010002392.1:0-12352 GCA_034696445.1 Isotomiella minor
CCTCCTCGTCATCTTCTAGATATGAATCTGAATCAGGGAATAATAATAGCATCAGTAGTAAATGTGATTCAGTTTCGCTAATCTAATCTAATTACCACCCTTTGTACATTTATACATATTTGACACTGATTTAATTTTATGGTTGTTCTATTTTTATTCTATCAAATGCAATAAAAGTCTTAATTAATCTCGTATCATTGAATCTCACAACGCCCCTCCGAAGTCATAAAAAGTCAGAGGATCGAACAGAATGAATGAAAGGTGCACGGTGCAATCGCAATCAGCAGGCAGGATGTTATAGAGCATCAGATCCACTAAAACGACTATTTTTTTGTTGTTGCAAAAAAAGTGTGTCGTTTTAGTAGGTCGGGAGGAGTATAGACACAGGACAAGGTCGGACTGGGAGGGCGTAGTGGAGACATGGACAGGAAAACAGCAAATGTTGAGGGTTGTTTTTAGTAGGAGAAACACAATCATTCGTTTTTGACGTTGTTCATCGGTAATTACAGGTAATTGTTTTTGTGTTTTGAGTTATCTTTTGTTGGGATAATGACATTGTCTTTCTTGTCTTTACAGGTTTCCGTTGTTGTCGACATCCAGCTCAGTATTATTCCACTCTCTTCAACAGGACGACTGTCGAAATGGCCTGCTTGTTCTGTACAAAACCTGGAAAGGTTCCATTTTCCGCTCCTAAACCGTCAGAGAAAAGCCCCTTGGGAGGATTCTTGTCGTTTTTTAGTACGAAAGCTCGAAACACAAGTGACGCTGCGGATGGGGCGATTGAGACCCTCAAGTTTATTTGTCAAGGGTTGGAGATTGACTTTGACAGCATCTTCTTGTGCTCCCCTTCAGCTGAGGATGTGATATCTTTTAGTTTTTGTGATAGCTGTGCTGCCATGTTCGAGGAAGCTCGAGGGATTCATAAAAGGTTCAGTTTACTCCTCCCACGGATCCAAGACACGATAGTGGAGTCAAGCAAAGACCTCCCGCCGGCGACTCCGAAGGAATCCACTGTCTCTAGTGTCATGTTTGGTGGGTCACCCTCGAACTTGGAGAGTTGTCGCAGGTTGCGACGTCAAGTTTGTGCCAAAAGAAGTATGGACATGTTGGGGACGTCTTCTGGTAATTTTAGAAAAGAAGGTACGAGGAAAAGAATGTCTTTCTATTCAACTTGTAGAAGTAATAATACTATTTTAATGTCTGGTTCTTCTTTCTGTAGAAAATAAAATGTGGGGGCCTATGACAGGGGCTTCTGGAGAGGGTCCAATGTGGAGCAACAAACATGACAAGCTGCAGGGCGGTGCGACATCGGTGACATTGGCAATGCCGATGCCAATGGCAGTGGACTCCTCATTAAGAAAGCAACCACGGGTGGAATAGCACAAGAAGACCCGACCCAACACTCTCAGTTCAGACTTTTAATTAACATGATGAAAATGAATTACCTAAGTATCTCTACGGAATGTGAATCCTGAAATAGATTTAGAGGGTCTAATCAAATCTCAACGCCTGTTATTTTTATAAACTTGATTTGCAGTTGTTATTAATGGCAGCATGTATATTTTATTGTAGGACATTGTAATACTCATTTACGCATTTTTTGTTCGCTTTAAGCAATTCTGCATGTCAGGAATTTATTACCCAACGTGGAATGTGCCACACGCCATAATGCATAAAAGCCAATAATAAAACATAAAAACTATACACCGAATTTTTTGTCTTTCATTTTTGTCTGGGGAATTTGAGATTTCCAATGCATTCTCAGCTCAGGTCATCGAGGACACGTCATAAGATCACGTTGGGTTTAAACACGTGAATTTTGGGAAGATTCCATATTGTAAACGGAAGCGAAAATGATGCCATGCAGAAGAAGATGACGCGTCATGTATTTTTCGGATGGTCCCGAGCTCAAAAATAATAAAATTAACACTTTCGCTACAGTTTTAGACTCGATCGAGCGTTTGTTTGCGGTAAACATTAACTTAATTAGGTAGTTCAATCGCTGGACCATTACATTGTGGTCGTACAATTGAACCTTGTCCTTTGTCTCAGGTTGGTGAAAAAGGAAAGTTACAAAGGCCATCAGTCAATTAGGTAACTGAAGTAGAGTCTTTACTCATTACTTGCTTTTTAATAATTATCCCAACTCGTCGCACGACAAGCAACAAGGTAAATCATAAGATTTTGCTACATCATCATGGGAGAAGGATAATAATGTGCACCTGCACACCCCTGTCTTTGTTCATCCATTTTTTGTGATTGATATTGATATGCAGAGACTGTAATTAAACTGCCCAATTGTTAAAGAGACTTCATGGCCTCCTTGTCTGCCTGCCTCAATAAAACTTATGTAGAGCCCATAAAGTAAAGTTGAAACCAGTGATTACATAAGCGTTTCTTAGAGTTTAATTAAATCAAGTCTATCAAAGTTAAAGCTTGAGGTTGTGCTTCAATCTTGATGCAGAATGTAAAATTAAATTACAATCAAGAGGACGTAACCCATGAATATTGAATATGCATATCTTCTTTGAAATTAAATGACGTATGTTTTAGTGGTTTTCAACTTTTGAACGTTAGTCTCAACCACAAAGTGACTCAACTCACATTATTTGATAAAAAGTAAGACGGGAGGCGGAATTAATTCATCATTTTATACATCAGAAACTGATCCAGGAACCATTAAAAATTCGTCGAATCGTTCATCAATAACAATACAATTTGCATTCATCACATTTCATCGGTTGAACGTTGAACCAGGTCGTGTATTGTCATTGTCAGTGACAGTGGCAAGTGTCCGCGTGTATAATTTATTGGCTTGTGTGTGGTTGCGTCAAAATAAAGAGTCATTGATACAGTAGTATGGCCGTTCTGAGCGATTCTGTTACGCAGAATATTGAAAAGACGCATTGGACCCAGGTATGGCTTTCATTGGCAACATTCGAGCAACGAAATAACATGAGACACTTCTTCATTCACAAGGTATTCTCCGTCTTCGGTGTCACGTACTTGTGCATATCATGTGGAAACTTTTTGGGGTACACATCCTCTGCAATCCCTTCAATGCAAGAAGACTCAGAAACATTCGGTGAAATTAGTCCTCATGACATTTCATGGATTGGTATTTATTTGTCATATTTCAAAATCGTTGCCTTGTGAACATTTATCTATCCATGAATTTAAGGTGGATTGGCCCCCTTGGGTGCGTTAACCGGATCTCTCTTCACTTTAGTCCCACTGCCAAAGTTAGGATCAAGACGAACAATTTTCTACTTCGGTTCACCGATATTGATACTCTCTTGGATAGTTATTGGATTTGCTACTTCCGTTTATGTAATTTTTGTTGGTCGCTTTTTAGGTTAGTTTTGAACAATTGATTCTTATTAGAATCATGTAAGTCAGAAGTTCAATGGTTTTATTCTTAGGTGGCTTTGGATCCGGGGTAGTCATTTCATGCTCCCCACTTTACGTTTTGGAAGTTTCAAGCGTCTGTAACAGGGGACGCTTAGGAGTGTTGCCACAGGTATTTCGTAGTGAAAATACCCATATTAAAATAGTTTCACTCTTTTTTACATGCATAGTTTCTAATGCTGCTTGGAATTTTCAATTCATATGTATTGGGAAGTTTCTTGGGCTGGAAGTGGTTGGCTGTAGTGGGAGCAGCCGCTGCTGTTCCCAGTGTGATCCTCTTAGCCATTGCTTCAGACTCTCCAACTTGGCTGGTTTCCAAAGGACGAGACGAGGAAGCACTTCGGTTTTTACAAGACTTACATGGTTCGAAAGAAGCTGCACGACAACTTCGAGAAGTTCAAGCTTTTGTAGAAGTGTCTAACGAAAAGACTGTGAGGAAACGTAGGGTCAGCTTAGAAATAATGATAAAAACTTCCGCTGTGGCATTGGGGATTTTGTCATTTCAACAATTGTCAGGTTGCTGATTTCCCAAAGTGAAATTACATGTCATTTAATTTATTATTTTATACTTTTCCAGGAATCAATGCTGTTACTTTCTACGCCGTCTCAATTTTCAAAGAAGCATCTTCCGATGGGACAATCAACGCTCATGTGCCTTCAATCATTCTTGCCTCAACTCAACTTTGTGCATCTTTTACGGCAACGCTATTCATTGAAAAATTTGGAAGAAAAATCCTCCTGATGGTGTCTTCCGTTTTGATGGCAACGTCAACTTGCTCTCTCGGGATATATTTTTATCATGCGTCGCAGTCGTCTCAACTCTCACATTTCCATTGGATCCCTTTGGTGACATTGATTGTCTTTGCGTTTGGCTTTGCCATCGGCTTTGGCCCTGTTTCCTGGATCCTAATTGCTGAAGTTCTACCCCATGAAATTCGCCACATTATGAATCCATTAGCTCTTAGCTACAGTTGGTTCTGCGTCTTTTTAGTAACCAAATCATTCCCTTTGCTGTCATTAGAGATTAACATTTATGGTGTATTCTGGATGTATGCAATAATTGCTGCATTGGGAGGTGTATTTGTTCACTTTTGTATTCCAGAAACAAAAGGAAAAACACCTCAGCAGATCATGACGTTCTTTGTCAAGAACGCCAATGCTAGCCAGGGTTGCCATGACTTGGAACAATTTGAAGTTTTGCATATCTGTGATACAAACAATGATGATAAGAATTGAGAAACCCAACGTTAAATTGTGTAACAGATTTAAAATTCTAGTTTTAATTGTTGAGAGCATGGAAACATGTCTTATTGGATTAAAACGTTTTAGAAAACTATGAATTTTTACGACCTCTTCCTCTTTGCTTTCTTTCCTTTTTTCACGCCAGGTTCAACGGCATCACTCCTCCTATTGAAAGCAATCGTGGAATAGCCACCGTTGTATCCTAGGTTTAAATCAAAATTTCCATCCGTTCCTGTTGATCTTGTGGCAGTGGCTTTTTTCTCTCGTCCTGAAGGGGGGATGGGCAATTTTTTAATTAAAGTCGGAGCCTCAAGATATGAACTTGACATGACGTTGCCTCGCTGCTGCTGCTGATGCAATGGTGAATTGTTATAAAATCCAGGATCTGTGATGTCCACCCCTGGATGACGAAGTGTTGGGGTGTGAGGGGGATCTATGGCAGAGCCAATTGGATTTGTATACTCTGTGTTAGGATATGGTCCTGAATAACCGTAGCCTTTGAAACCAACAAATTACAAGTACTTCGTTACATTACAAATAAAAGCTGACAGTAAATAACGATTGTAAAAAGCATTATGCTTTAAATGAGGTAATAATAAAGCGACGAGGGCCTTTCGTCAAGCGTAATAACATTAGGCTTGGTGAGCAGAACCGCTTACTGCTATGACGCCATTCACGCACTTTCTCTACAAGTCAAAATTAAGCGGATATGCAGTTATGCACCTCCACAAGATAACCACAAAAAATATATACCTAATCAAAAGTGCAACAGTAGCGTTATAGAAGAAGCATGAAAAATGAGTATACCATGTATTGTTGGACTGTGATGAGCCAAAACGTAGGATGGGATTGGTTTTCCATTATTGCCGTGAAGGTTCATTTCATATGTGGATTGTTTGTACTGCACCCCCTTGGCTTTGCTGTCACTCCCGTCGTCACCAAAGCCTCCTCCCCCTTCTGCAAGGATTTATAAACGTTCAGACGAAATGAATGAGCGAATATGGCAACATAGAAAGTCCATGTCTCACATTACCCTTGTGTTCTTGATCGTGGACCTCCTTTTCGTGACCCCACCCCCACCCTTCATTTTCATTTGCATGTTCATCTCCTTCATGTCCCCCATGACCCTTCTCCTTTTTTCCCCAGCCACCTTTCTCATCGTGAGATTTCCCTTTTTCTTGACCCCACGCCCACCCTTTCTTTTTGTCGTCATGGCCACCTTTCTTTTTCTCATGTCCTTTGCCCCAGCCTTTTTCATCGTGACCTTTCCCCTTTTCCCAACCCCAACTCCAACCTAACATTGAAATTATGAAAATTAGCATCTCAGGCTTAGGAATAATTCCTTGTTACCCTTTGGTGGTGGAGGTTTCTTGTAATAATGCGTGTATTCTACAGAAATTAATTTGAATTTAGAAATTCACTTCACCGAAGAGAAGCAAACAATTAGAGGTATAGTAGGCGTTTCTTACCCACTCTTCGATGGCAACTTTGTACAGGGTCTAAGAGAACCAGCAGTATAATACCGGCACAGACAGTGACTAGAAACTTTAATTCAAATCAGTTCAATAATAAAAATTTGTAGTAGTTGAACTTGACGACGAGATTGAAGGTATGAAACTTACAGACATCCCGGAAGGAAGTATTGCATAATTTTTTAACCCCATGACTACTCTGTCCCTTGTGTCTCACTCTGCCCCCAAAATGTAGGTTTCACTCCGGTAGAAGAACAACGAGATCATTTCACTTTCAACAATGAATCGACGGAAGGAGTGCACGTCGACGTCACTACTTCTTACTTTCTTTTCTGATTGTCCACAGGCAATCAAATAGATTACTTACAATTGACAAATTATTAATATACGTATGCAAGAAAGACATGTGCCTTATGGCATACCTGAATACTAGTCTCTCGAATGTTAAGAACAAATCTTTAAACCACACTGGCTAAATTTGTCTTTGCCTTTGGATCTTTTATAGACTTTAAGGTCCTCTTGCAAAGCTTGAACCACAGCAAGGGATAATTTTAGGTAGCGGGAGGCTCACCAAAAAGCTACAAGTTAAGTCGCGATCAAAAAATAACTACAATTTTTTGTGTGAACCTACAGTTTTGCTGCTTCTTTTTTGCAAGCTATGAGATGAGAGGAAAATAAAACATTGGCACTTATTCGTTTCCAGATTTTATCATTTTGATTTGTAAAATTAAAACAGGTATCTCAAGAAGAGACCTTTAAAGCGAGGCTTTAGAAGCGATATTGTGCAATGTGCCTATTTTAAATTGTATAAAATTTTGCCCATTTGCAATTTATTGAACTCCTGTTGCCCAATTGAATTTCCTTCCGACATTTTAATTTTTCGTAATAACTCACAATAATGATCGAATGCATTGCTCATTGCGTCTGAGAGCAATTATGGTGTCAAACTTTTTACCCTTTATTTAACTAACCTTACTATTATTGTTTTAAATCGCTTCATGAGTTCTTCTTGTCTTAGTCCACTAGATCTTAGCATTACCAACAATTTGCTCTTTAGCAGTAATTAATTTAAGCATGGTGGTCTAGGAAACAATGTTTCTTGAGGTTCCTTTCATTTTGCACGAGATAATAGCAGTGCCTAATCTGTCTTTGCATTTGAACAAAGGAATGTTAAATCCGTCTTTGTCACTGTTAATAGCTCATTCATCAAAAATATAAACATTATCGTATCTTTAATTAATTTATTGTTAATTGTCGGTTGTCCCTTCTTGCCTCACTCGTTTCAGCAGCTACCTTTAGGCGGAGTGGAAATGAAATGACAAAGTAATTTGTGGAATAAGTTAAAAGGAGGAGAGGTAATAATAATGAAGTGGTTTGGAGGTAACAGTGTGCTCATCCATGTCTCATAAGAACATTTTACAATTTCAATTATTACTCCCCTCGATCAAAACGACTTTTCGGTATGTGAGCAATAGTTTCCGCTCTTACTTTCTTTTTTCATGTCAGTTTTTTTGTCTCTCTTGAAATAGAATACAATACTTTGTTATTTAATAAGATACCCTACGGAGAGATAGCCGACTACAGATATTGGACAGCTAAATTGATCTCCTCCTAAAGTCTTTGAGAGTCTTGGGATTAATTCTAATTTCAATCTTTATTAAGATGACTGAGTTAATGCGGACCTCGTTCATTTCTTCAGTAGCACGTTTATTCTTACTGTACTGTGTAAAAAGTAGTAGTTTTTAGTACTAAATAAACGAAATCGGCAGGTGCACCGAACCATATTGTCTTCTATAGTTCTTAGTCGGAACCAACTTGAAATCCTGTTAAAATTCCCCAAAGCATTATTGGCCAATTTATTTGATACTTCGTCTTTCGTATTGTACATAATTTCCATTAAATGAGCATTACATGGTTGTTTGTCATGCATTCAAAATGAAGAAGCTACGACAACTTTGATGTTGATATAGATTGACTACGTCTAATTTGACAAAATAAAATTGAGTTACCATCTCAAACTTCAATACTTCCTTATAATTTTACCCAAAGACGTATTTCGATCGACAACAATCTCTCTTGCAAATGTCACAAGAAGACAGCAACAACTTAACTGACATATTGAGTAACTTTTGTCTACTTTTCATCAAGAAAAACAACAATATTTTTGCACAATGTCTCACTTTGCCTCCTCCAATCTCAGAGCAGCCTGCAAGATCTGCAACATAGCTGAACGTAAGTCAAGTGCATCTGTGCATCCATATCTCACAAGCGTGTCATTCATTCCCACATTTTCGCTTATGGAAATAATCTGTTGCGTAGGTTGACTTAAATTTGATGTCTTCACTTCACGTGGAGGAGCTTTCTCTGCATTTCACGGCATCGACTGTCGGCAGGAACTGAGACGATGTAAACTATTTTCATATGTGTAAACTGATCTATTTATACGAAAAGAGATCAGGTCACTGAGAGGAATGTCAGATCTGTAAAAATGGGAATGACATATCCAGACCAGTGGGATTAACTCATTCATGAAATGAATGAGATAAGATGACACCGGGAACAGACACAGGAAGGGAAAGACGCTGTGCATTTCCCTGTTTTAGTAGTATCAACATCCGACTTTGTTTGAGTTTCAAAGTCGTAATACATGTCTAAACATTTATCATTTTTTTCATTTTATTGACATCAAGATTTGCGATTTGCCATACAATCTCACATTGAGTCACCATGCATGCTATAAATAAAACGAATGTCCAACAAAAACGTGGAAAATATTAATTATCAACGAGATTAACCTTCGCACCATTAAAAAAATTCAAGTCAACGATTCTTAGAGGACGGCAAATCTGTCACTCTTGCAAGTTCGCGTTCTTCTGACTCATCATCACCAGAACCTTCACGATCACATTCCCTTTCGATACATTTGAAAGGACATGGATTTCCTTTCGCCATAATCATCAATTATATTATGACAGTGGAAGATTCGTAGGAAAACTTGTCACTAACTTTTTTACTAAAGAATAATTACTAGAACATTACATGTACACAACCAACCTGTCAAATGATCCGGTTAAGCGCTTACTAACCACGTAAATCTTATATATCTTAACCCAGGATCAGAAGAAAGAAAGGGTAAATGGACAAAGCTGAATAGAACGATTCATAAAAGATTTGATTGAGATCATCGGTGTCATGGTGTAGTGCAGGCAGGCATGATCTATAAACAAAATTTAAAGTTGAGCACGATGGCAAAATGTTAATTAAATAACGTCATTTCCATAAGAGATGACCTGATAAGTTTTATTAGCTTGGCCGACACCACAAAAACAACATCTGCAAAAAAATCGGGCTTTAAAGTTCCTTACAAACCTTGGGCTTGGATCATTTGCAAACCTATTTTCGAGAGATTCACTCCACGCCGAAAGAACGCTGTCAGGATCCATCCAAAGTCATTAACTATCTCTTTCACTAGATTTTTCGCATAATCAGTTCAATATGAGAAACGTAATTTTGTGTTGTCTCGCTGTGGCCGTGCTGGTATGCACCTTTTTGTCAAAGTTGAATTTAGTAAAAGTCAAATTATTCTGTAATTTTCACAGGTTGTGATGTTTGAAAGTGCTTCATCTCAGTCCTCATCAGAATGTGAGATGTCGTGCAAGACGAATTGCTACTTCCAAGAAGCCAAATTGGTAAGTACTTTAGATACATACAAGTATGAGACGGCATGGCATAATTTCTCTCATTTATCCCACAGGGGGAATGCGACGAGTGGGGCAATTGTCAGTGCAGCGGCTGCATCTACAAAGGATGTAGGCGGATTTGCAGGCGGCAGTACAGAGGACTTGTTGGCCAGTGTCAAGACGATGGGTGCAAATGCCTGAGTTAAATTTATGCATGGGGACTACGACTACAACATTTTGTACTCATAAAATTAAGCGTCAATAATTAATGAGAGATTTTATTTTCTCAATGAACTTGCGTTTAATTGATTTCTTTGAAGTGCAATAATTGAAACCATTATTTTTTACCCTCAGATCCATCGATATTTTCTGGGTGTCAGAATTGACTTGTTTCATTATGCTCTATGATAAGCAGTCTGAGACTCAATAATTGATACAGTGTGTTGTTGTTTAGGGGCACTATGAGATTCAATAGTTTCATTTATACAAGCAGCTTAGTATTGACATCACCCTATTCTCCAATAGCCATGTTGCTATCGAATCAAGAAGCAAATAAAGCAGCATCGAGGACATAGCAGCAGGGGTACAGTGAGAAAGGTATAATCTGCAAAACATGTAGCAAAGAATCACAAGTCCACAGGTTCATCTTGACGCTCAAGAATTGTATGGCCTCATGGAGGTGTCATGTGTCAATCTTCTCAAAACGTGTCACTCTTAGAGGTTATTAAATCCTGCAGAGGTTAACTAGGGTTATCATCGAACGCACTGTTAATTTCAGCGTATCAGGACACCGTGCCCTTGGCAATGGGAGATTTTGCAGAAATTCAATATATTTCAACACTGTCAAATCTAATAAATCATCCTCTGAGTAGCTTTAAAAGTCAGATTCGGACTTACATTCATGATTTCGACAAAATTGGATTTTTGGTATTATTCAATTTGAATTCATGGTTTGTGACAAATATTTATGACATTTTTACAGCTTAACTAATTTTCAATGAATTAGGATTGCGTACGCATCTCAATTTTATGACTGACCAATAATCTTATCCACCAAGATTACTAAAAGTCCTTTTATGGCTCACCCAAAACAGAAAAGTTGTTGGTTTGTTCTAGAAAATTGGAAACTCAAATAAATTGATTCTTGCATAATTTATCGCAATTTCCGACTTCTTAATTGCTACACATTTTCAAAAAGACGTAATGGGCAAACAGAATATCTATTTATTGAACGATTAGAAGGGTCCCACCCTATGCAAAATGTAATGTGCTACCTGCTGCTTTCAATAATAATTCTCATCCTGCTTCCGATAACTCCAACCCAGTGTGATTGATGAGAAGATCACAGGTTTTATACAGAAATCTTGAAATTCCACGTCCCTGAGGACAAATCTTGTCACCTTTCGGACTTGATTTGTAGATCAGACGAATAAAGCACCTAAATTGTAACAAACACCCGAGGTGAAATTTAAATGAGTGAAGTGAGGTATCCCTAGGTACAAGACATCCTGTCTCAATTTTCTTTTTGGGAAGAAAGATTTCACTACAAAGGATATGAATTAGAATATTCAGAGATCCACTCGCTGATCTTGTTTTGTGTAACCATTCCACTTAGGTAGTTAAATTTTTCCATTTCCTCAGAAAATTTGCAAAAAAATACGTTATGCTTGGGCGCAACTGAGTAACGCTGTGTAGGAACTGTTAGTGATCAAGTCGTCCTTAATGATAAATACATTGATTGTTGGAATGCTATTTTTGAGCCTCTGAGTTTTCATTGTTATGGGAACTATTCTCATGCCATATTATGCGTTCCAAAAAACATACATCATTCTCAACCCACGCTTTATTGTTACAATCATTCCAGGAAATACATGAAATGAATGTCTCTATGGCTTTTGGTGCAATTAATCAGTATTCGTTCGGTTAAAGTCTCGACATGGACTCTGTTCGCATTTTAAGTTATACTGCGACAATATTAATTGGAACAGCGTTAATCGGTGGATCCGTTCATTATTTTCGGTGTACAACTGGAAGTGGTTCTCGATATTCAGATGGGTCCCTGATGAACTACTACTGCCCCATCATCAGTGAAGATGAAGCGTTGGCTTCAATTAGGCGAATTGAAACAAATAAAGGTTCATCATCACCAGTACCTACTGGGGCAACCGCCCCTACGTCAAGCCTACGACCGAACTGGAATGACATTACACCCGTCCCGTCGCCAGGACAACAGCAGCAGCAGCAACAGCTATTGAGACTTGGTAAGATTGTATTACTATAAATACTGACAAAAACCTGGAAGACTGATAGGATTATTGTCACATCAAAATCCGCGTGCAAATGTGTAGTAACAATTGCCAGACCATAACCCAAAAAACGACAATACCAGTTATCCATGAACTGCATACAATTGATTCAATATGCAATTCTATGAATGGAGAACTGCAGGTTTGGATGCCAACCATAAAAAGGTGGAGAATCACCTATATTCAGCATTCTAATTATTATTACAACTACCTGTCATTTACCAGTACTTTTTTAGGAATAATG
>JAQIWU010002393.1:0-12350 GCA_034696445.1 Isotomiella minor
GAATTGAATTCACTTTTTTTAGCCTTCAGAGAACAATATCATGTTTTTCTCTCTCTGATTGCAATGCAAGGCATCCACGTATCACGGCAAACCTTTTTTTGCAAGTTCCTCTTATCCTTCCTTTTTCTACGTCAGGAACCCCTCACGACTGCCATCAAGTGAGGAACTTTGGTAAAGGTCCAACTTTGGTCCATGGGTAGAGAGCGGTAGTGGTGGTGGAGGTTTGTTCAAATTGAATCCAATGTGTCCATGTGTGTCGGCTTGAAAAGTTGGAAAAAAAGTTGAAAGAAAGAAGTTCCTTGTTTTTTCGAAAGTTTCTCAAAAAGAAAGAAGGTCAGGATGCAGAACGACGCTGGAGAATTTGTTGACCTCTACGTGCCCCGGAAATGGTAAGGGTTTTTGTCAGAGATTCCAAACCTTTAGTGTCACAATGTGTGTCATCTTTATGTCTTTACTAATTTTGGGCTTTGTTTTAAATTGCAGCACTGCGAGTAACCGCATCATTCACGCGAAGGACCACGCCTCGATCCAGATCAACTTGGCGGAGGTGGACGAGACGACGGGGCGGATGTTGGACACGACCAAGACCTACGCCATTTGTGGCGACATTAGGAGAATGGTAAGAAGAAAGGAAGGAAATTAAGGTCATGTGGGACGTGGATTTGAATTTGTTTGTTTGTTCCGCAGGGAGAGTCTGACGATTGCATAAACAGATTGGCGAAGAAGGATGGACTAATTGCTAAGTAAGTTTGATTACATACATAAGGATCTCTGCTCTATGATGTTTGCTTGACGGAAGTGTTTCTTTTTTTCTTTGCAGAAACTTTTAGACAACTAGAAACTGACGTCTTCGTCTCTTTTGTTATATTCCATCAAGTTGACTTCAATAAAGTCATGTACTAACTGAAAAAACAACTTGTGAGTCCGGTGTACTTTGTTTGCCGTGAATATAGCTCCTAAAAGTGGCAAGGGTGACGACCATTGATGCTTTCCTCACATATTAATGCTAGTTAGTTGTTTAAGGTGACGTCAGACAGACGGAATCATAGGTACTGTTTGTCCCAAAAGCGGTTTGATACGTTTTCTTTTATTTGCCTTTGGCACTTGGCAAACAGCTTAACCTTGAGGACTTGATCGTTGAGGTCATTTATGTACTCAACAAGTCGGACAAATTCATAATTTGTAGGTAGTTCGGTCCATGCATTTCTTGATTGTTCAAATACTCAATTTTGATTATTTAAACAAAGCACGTGGGCGTGTACGCATACAAATTAGACAGAGTTGATTGATTTGATTATGAAGTTGTAGTGAGGTAATCCTTGCATTAATTATAGTCGAGTAAAGTTGATACTATTCATAAGATTCTAGCTGCTAATGAAAAAATATGATCCTCTCATCATGGCATCTCTAGATTCCATGCTATGCATTTGCTACGAAAACTTGGCACTAATTGCCCAAGGATAAAATGACTCAAATTGTTTGTTTGCACTCATAAAAAGCAGTGAAGAAGTAAAGCTTTGTCTTACCCTTGAGTACAGTTTAAGCTTGCCTAAGATGACTTCAATCAGTCCATTCTTTGTGTCATCATAACGGAAGTGAAGTTCTCTTAAATGCATTTGTAATTACCGTGTCTCACATTTCCCACGTACGCACCATTTGTACCCTGTCCCGTTCTTATTTAGTCCTATCAATTCATGAGGTCCTATATTGTCAGGTTATCATGGACTATACAAGAAAAATTATGCATAATTCAGTCAATAGTCAATGCAGTTTGGTGAAATCTGGTTAGAATTGAAATTCCATCGCATTCTTTTCAATCTAACATGCATTATTTCCATCATCAGAATGGAAGCACCTTTTTGCATCACATCACAAGAAGCGGATTTAATTCAATGTCTGTTAAATACCGAATAAAACAGTAATTTACACTGCACTATCAAAACATAATTACGCCGTAACATTTGCAGCATAAAGAAAAGCATGGGCCGAAAAATACCTTCGTGTGTAAAATGACGGCTATTAACTCTACCTTCTACAATGGTAGTTGCTTTGCTGGTGAAATTAACTACATTTTAGGGACCAAAATGATCGTTTTAATCTTTCTATGAGCACTTCCTTTTGGTGAGTTAATTTAAACTGAGTGTCAGTCAGTCAATTGTAGTGAGAGCCTGCTGCTGTAGATTTGGCTTGGCTTTGGCCACAGAGATTTCAACCACAACTCGTTCAGTTGCAGTTTTAGTTTGGTGCAGACTTTGAAGCATGACGGAGTAGAGATATACAACAACTGTCGACTCGATCCCGTGTCTCATCTTCCCTCAATTGACGTAACTTTAATATTTTGTATCTCGGAAAGATAAGTGTTACGATAAGGCCAGCAATAATACGCTATACATCATCGGAATTTGTTGCATCATGTACTTGCTAAAAACCATATAATAAGCTCATCATTGGGGCCAGCAGTCATCGTGCAAAATTAAGCCGAGCTAATTTAGACCACTTTCTGCACTTGAGTTTCAAGTTCACGATCAAAGTTTCAAACAAACTGTTCTTCTGAGATCGTGGTTGTGCTCAGTTTCAATTTATTTGACACGACTGACTTTTGACTTTGTCTCCCAGTTCACGCAAAATTGTTGAATCAGGACGATTTGATACCACCGGATATCACATCACGAACGAAATTAAGGTAAGTAGTATCATTTTATCATTACATTTTCTCCGTACATGGAAGTCAGGTTAAGTTTGCAGCATGTCATTTGTCATGTGCCTTGTGGTCTGTCCGTCAGCTTATCATCATGAGCATCTGCCGTCTCACACAAAAAAGCTATAATTAGAGTGGTGGGAAAATGTCACTGGGAGCAGAGCAGTAAAAGAGATATTGTTTTATGCGACAATTTGTGGAGATCTCACATCCATGTGCATGTGCAGAAAGAATTACACTCCCGATTCTTGTTTGTATGAATGGAAACTAGCAGAAATTGGCAAAAATGATGATTAGCCCATGGGGGAATCGAACCACCCGACCTTAGCATCAAGGTATGTATAAGTACTACGCTCTACCCACTGAGCTAATGGGCCTTATTGGATTTTAAACCGAACAATTGCCGCAGAAAAGCTACTTCTGAACATTTGGAAGGTATTTGAGTATCGATAGACCATTTTGCATAATCGCCTCGCCTCATCTTCCTATTCTTCGCAATTCCGCATGTGGGAACACTTCTTCCAGCTTTGTGGGAACGAGCAGAAGAATGCCTCGCATAGATGATAGTGAATGAGCACAAAGTATGTATTTCCAGGATGTGGAGTGTGATACTGCTATCTCAATAATTAGGTCGTTTATATATTATCCGCAATGTCATTTACTTGCATACAGAATTGTCTAGTATTTCTGCATCACTAATTAATGCTTACTATTCATTCATTCACAGCAAAGGTTGGAGTTAATTGAGAGAAACCAAATGAAGCGCAAATCTAATCCTAGGAAGCAATTGATCAAGAATGAATTACTGATTACTTAGATAGATGATCTATTCCTAATACATTACGTACATTTGTATATCATGTGCAGAATCAAGAAGAGAAAAGGAAAATCAGTTGTAAAGGCGAGAAATGTGCGAAATAGAAAACTGCAATGTCAATAGAAATGTGTTAGGTGAGGCAAGGTGAGACTAGCAACCACCTCTGCATCCTGCCTGACAAACAATAAGCCTCTTAAATGCTATCGTATCACAAACTCTTACTTCCGGAACTAAATCATCTCTTGTAACCCTAGTCTATCTATGCGACTTTTTTTCAAACTACATACCATTTGAAGCACTTTGATGACTGAACGCTACTGTATGAATGAATGCTGTTTAATTGCAGTTAAAGTTGTAGAGTGGAATTTGGGAGATAAAAAAGGCTAGTTTCGTCCTACAATGCAAATGCAATGCAAATCTCCTTCACCTCACCACCCTTTTTTTTAAATTCATGGTATTTGTATTTTGATTGAATTGTAATTCTGAGTAAATGCAGAGGAGGGTGTAGTTATTTATTGGGCGTTGATTTTTGCTTTTGCTGCAGTAAATAAAATAAAATGTGCTTTGTTGCACTTCAGATAAGGGAAGGTCCCGTTGCCACTTTACTTCCTAAAATTGTCGGTGCGGAGGGATATTGTGCATACCACTTTGTGCCATTATTATGTTGTTGGTACTCTCTCATCCCATTTCTTCATTAAAAAACTGCAGCCCCCATCATCAAATTCATGTTATTATCCAATCATCTCTATTAGCTTTGAAGACAGAATGAGGTAGACCGAGCGGAATAGAATAAGGTGTAATCAAATAAAAAAGTGTGTTTTATATCATCCTGTTTCCCACTGGGTTAGACAGACAGACTATCCGAGAGAGGATCTGAAGAAGTGGAGGAATCTAATTTTTGTTAGCAATTTAGGCTAAACGTGTCATCTTCAGTCTTCACAGGATCACGAATTTGAGGCAATAATGAAAAGGGAAGGATGTTATTTCATGTTTCATGCAAAGTCGAACCACCACGCCAGAGCCTTCATCTTTCTTCATTTTGTTTTTGCTTTTATGTTATTTGGTTCCGGTCGGCCAGTGCCTGGGTCTGTATTTAAAAATTATTTGTGCATGTTCTACTTTGCAATATATACTACATCATCCAAACAATGCCGTAGTACAACTGCGGCAAATTGGTCCCTACAGACAGGGGAGGGAGATGATGGTGCAAAGCCACGCATAATGATTTTTATTGTCTCGTCTCATCCCACGCTTTGTTGACCCGTAGGTAGTCATTGCGGACAAAGTGAAAGCGAAGCGAGAGTTCGAGTTCTGCATTGGATTGGCTTCTATTTCTATTCTGCCCTTGGACTTGGAGAAAGCAAAAGATTTTTGGTAAATGAAGAAAGAAAGGAGTGTGGTAATATCAAGGATCGATACCAAGTTCGGCATTCGGGTGGTAAAAAAGTTCGCCTTATTCGCCAGTATTCTATAAGATGTCTTTTAAGGTAAACATCCTCTTTCGTCTATTCTCACAATACTAACAGCACCTTTTCATTTTCACCAACACACTTACTTGCACACTTTATTTATTCATTTACAAAATTGGTGCATGTCTAATTGCAGCCATATCACAAGAGCACGTGTGTGTAGGAAAGTCGAGAGAAGCTTTTAACCAGTCCCCTGGTTTTGTCTTATTTTCAGAGAGAAACGCCATGGGACATAAAGTTTCATCGAGCTGCCATTCGTGGAGATTGTGACGTGATTATAAAACTCCTCAGCTCTGGACGGGTTCACGTTGATTGCCGAGATAATGTAAGAATACAAATTGGTTTATTTCACATACAAATTTTGATGCCAAAATTAATTCCATAGGATGGAACCACACCGCTCATGTTTGCAGTTGCTGCATGCAACTACACTTGTGCTCAGGAACTCTTGGAGCAGGGAGCGGACCCTAACGCGAGGAGATTTGAGGTAAGGAGGCCCTTGATCTTGAAAAGACCCTTAACTGGTTCAGTTTGTGCCTTAGACAGGGGCTACCCCGCTGTTCTTCGCCGCACAGAATGGGGACATTGCCAGTGTAAGACTTCTTCTCAAGTACGGGGCATTCTTAGACCAATCTAACTTTGTAAGAGGAACACATCAAAAGTTATGACACGTAATTACAGGGCAATATATAATGTGGTCTTGTAGGATGGTGGAACGCCTTTAGTGGTAGCTTGTCAGGAAGGTCACGAAGTCGTTGTGAGAGAGCTTCTAAACCTCGGTGCTGATCCCAACCAAGCGATGAGAGATCGAGCCACGCCACTTTTTGTTGCTGGTGAGGAGTCACTTCCACTGCCTCCAAATCAAATCATTTCTGATTAAAATGCATAAATTCATGAATGAATGACAGCGCAAAATGGACACCGTATAATTGCTCGACTCCTCCTGGAGAAAGGTGCCATAGTGGACCCTCGTCGCGCGGATGGAGCGACGCCGCTCTGGATCGCTGCTCAAATGGGTTGGAATGACGTGTGTTCAGTTTTATTAGAAAAAGGAGCTTTTATTGACGCGTTAAGAAATGTAAGAAAGAAGCGTCTTGTACGCCTCACACGTCAACATGTAGGTAATTCTTGATCTGACATGACATTTCAGGACGGAGCTTCCCCTTTGTTCAAAGCCGCTCACAAAGGTTATCGTGATGTCGTGAGGATTTTACTCTTGCACAAACCGAAATTAGGATTATTGCCGGTAAATATTTCTATTGATTGAAATGCTATTATGTAATCTGTTGGTTTTTTTGCAGAATGGGGAAACGGCTCTTCATGGTGCTGCAATGTTTGGTCATTTGGACATTATCAAACTACTATTACGATGTGGTGCTGATGCTACTGTGACAAATAGAGACGGCAACACTCCGTACCAATTAGCTGTGAAATACAAACACCAACCAATTGTGGATTACATACGATCACTTCCTTCAAAACAAGTCGTGGCGTGTCCAGTATAATTACCTAATTACTTATGTGTGATACTTTGTCGGTAGAAGTTCCGTCGTATTTCTCTGCCTGCCATGCCAGTAAACTAATTTCATGGTCTCCAATATTCCAAGAATATGTTTTATACTTCATCGCCATTACTTAAATTGTACAAGTAAAGCTATAATTATGACTGTCATTACATTCTTGTGAAAAGCCGAAAAAGACGCAATAATAATCACAAACAAACAATTACTAGGTATTGTTATCGCCTGCCTCATGCAGCTTTATTGTAGAATGAGAGAGAGAATAGGTAACAGAAACAAGAACTTACGTAGAACACTTTTTCTATCGCCGCATAACAAATTGTGTAAAATGAAGGTGACTGACTATCATAATAGTTAATATTTGGTTTTAGCTTTTACAGAGTCTTGATGATTTGATTAAGTTTCTCTGCTAGTTCGTCGCGTTTACGGGTGAACTGTGCCTCAGCCTCTTGAAATTGTTGACGAGACATTTTTCCTCCAATCGCATATTTTTCAACTGCTTGAGAGTAGGCGATGTACACTTCCCAGAAGCCACGGTCTTGACGTTGCAATTCAGTGATCCTATGAGGAAGAAACAACAAAAAATGAACAAAGATCCCATACCAATAAATTTTCTTTAGTTGACTTACATCTCAGCCAGTTCGGGAGCTTCACTTCGAGCCTTCACGGAAATGTCATTGATGGCTTGAGTCTCCGTCTTATGTTCGGCTTGCATACTCTTTAAAGCTGATTGGAATGCGGCAGAATCCTTATTGGTCTTAAGTTTGTTAAGATGGTTGTCGAAAGTGTCGTAAATGTGAGCCCTCTTTCCATGTCGTTTTAAGACGTTTTCAACAATAGCAGTATTTTCACCGGAGCCTTTTCCCTCTTTTGAAGAAGTGATGGAGAAGTCGAGGCGAACGTAGATTATGACGGTCAAGAATAGAATGAAGAAGGCGACTACGATCAACAGGGGCTCACGGAACATGTAAACCTGTCAAGAAAACAAAGATTTTCAGTCAAATCAAAAAGCATTTTTACATTTTACTGTTGTTTTGCAATAAATTACCTTTGGAAAAGTGTATTCCAAAGTGAAGTCTTGGATATGGTTTTCCACGAGATTTTTGGATGTGATTGTAAGTACTGGGCGTCCGGTAATGTCAAGGTATGTAAAATGAAGAGATCTTGGATGCTCCTTTACAGGGTACGGGGGACTGAATTTAATGTTACTGCATCCCTCGGGGAGAATTATTTTCACCAACACGTCGTCCACCATCATAGAATCAAAAATGTGATCCACCAGCCTCATCTTCAACACGTAGTTCGATCCATCGGTGTGCAAATATTCATAGGAAGGGACATTGTATCCCAAAACGTAGCGTGTTTTCCATCCTCCAAAGAGTGGGAATCTTGGTCTTAGGGTAAGTTCCACAGAGTCATGCTTTGCCCACATGTTGGATGTGGAAATGTTCCCAATGTCGTCTCTGTAATAGACGTCTTTAGCGGCAGCTGGTAGAATAGTTCTGAACGCCTTGATTGAATTGACTCCAGAGCTTGATTCACGTTGGTAATCAAACCTGGAAAAGGAACCCTAAAAGTACAAAGAAATAAATGAGTTTCTCATTCCTACATTTACATTTAGGGACGTAGATGAAAACAAACACGTTGCGCTTACCTTCAGCTTTGCGCCAGTATGAACAATTTCTATTTTCTCCTCCACAGCTATGTTCCCCCAATGCGACAATTCAATTAACCTTTCCAACTTCGTAATTGTCAAGAATGGGTTGTTGTTTTCATAATGAATGGTTAGTTCACTGATGGAGAACGGGGCAACATTTTCATACGGACCCAAATTGATGATGTTATCCGATTGCGAGAAGGGCTTCAGTTTGGTAAAGCTCTCAATATTCCTTGAAGACAGGACCACCTTCGTCGTCTGCTTGTTCACTTTGTAAGGGGAGTAGAAGTAGTGGTTTCCCATAAATTTGACAAGTTGCTTCTCCTTCTGCGTAATTTCCATCGGGAAGGGAGAAAGGTGGTGGGCATACACCGTTTCCACCTCCACATCTATTGACTTCCCCTTTCCAAGTTCAGTCGGCAAGTCGATTTTGTACGTTAGTGCATCCGACTTCTCAGGGAGCTGGACCAACGTCGTCTTAAGCCCTACAAACAAATGAACAAAATAAGTCAATGACAGTGACCAACTAACTCAGGTCTTAAATCTCACCTGTCTTTCCACCATTCGTTGAAGCTCCAATAAAGGACAAATGATTCTTCAGCGCGCAGCACTGCTCCACCGTGAACAAGAAAGATTTGACACCGGCCGCATTTGTATTCTCCAACTTGATTTTATTCGAAATCTGAACCACTTGACTGGAAATGTCTACCGTCCGATCCACGGACAGGATGGTCAGTTCCTCCACCCTCACTTGGGACAGGGCCAAGGATGTCAGTCCCAAAATGAGAACCAGTCTGGTGACACCCTTCATCTTAGAGTGCCGGTTTTACCTTAGCCTTGAGCTGCTACAGTCTTTTCCTTTTTTTCGGGTTTCTCTTCTTCAACAAAGAAAGACAATATGTCACAATAATAATGAACACAAAATTCGTCCAGGACTTACCTTCTTTAATTTTTTAAAGCCCTGTCACTTTTTCCAAAGACCCGATCCGAAATTCTTTGACAGACGGAGTGTGCGGTGCTGGATAAAAAAGACTGGTCGAGTCACCGGCTGTGAGGCGTGTGCAATTGCAACTCCGCCAATTCTCAAAACTCCTCAAAAAATTCGATTGCCTGCTGCTCTTCATCTGCATTCTCATCTTTTTGACTGTCGTCGGAATTAGTCAGTCGACAATTTTAGCAATGTACGTCATTCATCCTTTTCTAGATGTGAGTGACAATGACGAAGACGGAAAGGAGTGGAAACCCAAAGGCAAGGCTTCTTCAACAGTTTCCAAAAATAATGGCAAAAGCAGAAAAAGGAAGAGAACAAGAGGGATGCATCATCAGAGGAATGGAAATGACGAGTCGGAGGAATCAGACGATCTTAGCGATGAAGATTACATTCCTGAGGAGAGGGAGGAGGATGAAGTGGTGGAAGAGGAAGAGGAGGAGGACCCTGAAGTAGTGGCGGTGAGAGAGAAAGCAGAAAAGGAGAGGATCGATAATATGTGGCTTGGTAAGAAGAAAAAACATGTCGAGGTTTGAGGTCTTATCATAATCCTTCTTTTCTGCTTAGACTTCAAATCAGATGTTGAAGTATTGAAGACGAAGGGAGGTGACAAAGCCGAGGTAGAAAGAGTCGTGACGAAGACGTACGAGTTCGCCGGACAGACGGTGAAAGTGCAAGAGAAAGTAAAAGGACCTTCCTCGAAGGCTAAGTCGAAAACGGATGCAAACAATTCAAACGTTGAGGCTCCGTCCTCTCCAGAAGGGAGTGAGACTGATAAGAAACCCTACGCCAGAATAAGCTTTCTTAGTGGCAACCCCGGAGACATCGGCTTGACCGGGGGTGGGAAGAACATAAGCGCCAGGGAATCCCTAAGTAATGTTCTCAACGCACTCAAAGCCCGTAATAAGAAGCTAGGGACGCTGGACAAAACAAAACTGGACTGGGAAGCGTACAAAAGGGATCAGAATATTGAAGAAGAAATGGATATCCATCGACGTAGTAGACACGGGTAAGAATTACGACAAATTGCATGGTTCATTTGGAAAACTGTAAATGTAATGCTAACAACTTTGTTTGACGTGTTACAGATATATCGACAAACAAGAATTTCTCCACCGTTCCGACTTGCGCCAGTTTGAATTGGAGAAAGCCGCAAGAACGAAAAGGCGAAGGACAATGCAGTAATGATGATGTGCTACACCGCCAGTATTTTATTTTGTCCTTGTCCATTCATTCAGCGATTGTGTGATAAGCGATTCAAATTCTCAATTTTCTACTCGTGTGACTTTATTATTAGAAAGAGGTTAGGCTAGCTATTTTTTCATATCGCCATTCCTTATGAAACCATAAAAGTTGCATTGCAATAAATCTGCAGGAATGAATTGTCGGTTCAGATTAGGAGTTTCTTTTTTAGGCAAAAGTGTGATTTATTCGATCGACTTTGCTGTGACTTTGTATTGTGCATGACCACCTGAAAAATGGCACTGTGGCGCGCTTGCTCCGGACAAATTCACCCATTGTCGTTTCTTTGGGAACTTTTTATTAGTCGCGAATCATCAATGACCCTGAGGGAAGATTTTGGTATTTGAGGGAAGGTTTTGGTAAAATCAAAATCTGACGGCACTTTTTTTCAGAAACATTTGTTTTCCGAAAGTCATAAAAATCAAAACCATGACCGATTCAGGTTCAGATCAGTTAGAGGATGAATTTACGCCGGTCCGGCAGCGGCAGCCGTCGCAGTTTGCATTGGATACTCAAGCTTTGACGATCCATGCTATTGACGCCCAAGGAATGGTCAATCCACACCAAATGTGCCAATTTGCTATGCTCTCTTGCAATCGATTCAACCAGATCCGCCATTGTGCTTATTGTCACAAATTTCTGAAGAAGGATGAGGTGAAGAAGTGTGGGAAATGTCACCGTCGAGCTTACTGTGGACAAGAGTGTCAGGCCCTTGATTGGACGTCAAAAAGAACCCCCAAAGGTACATAGCTTGGATCTTTATTGAGAGGATTGATATATCTTATAATCCTAAACAGATGGAGGGACGGTGGGTTTGGGACAAGGGCACAAGAACTGGTGCGGACTCGCTTTATTGGAAGAAGACGTTGAGTGGGATGTGGCCCCGAAGGCCCCCATGGCCCCCAACATTTTTAAAAGTGGAAGGCTGGTGGCCAGGACTCTCATTCCCCCACTGACCCGCATCTTGGTGGATGGACGTCATGAAGATGACCCTGAGAGCAGAAGCAGGCTTTTGAGTCATTCTTGTGTTGCAAATGCAATTCAGACCATCGACCACGGCCATAAGGTAAGGCTACACCCACTTCTCAAGTTGAGACGTTCTGTTATTCAGCTTCTTTCTCCTTTTAGGTCCGCATCATCGTCTCAAAGACGGAGATTCAGCCAGGAGAGGAGATTTGTTTGAACTACCTGACCTTGGACTCGGAGCCCATCTGGGTGATGTCACAATCAACAGCCTCAACGTCAACCTTGAATGAAGACAGTTTGAACAAAGACTACAACTCTGAGGCCAGTCGGATCCTCCAAACCAAATGGGGTGTTGACTGTCGTTCCCACTGCCGCTGTCAGGAACGGTCGTACGACAATTACGTGAATCTTTGGAAAGCATCTTTTTTTGAGGATTCCAATGAAAATTGCTTGAATGCGAAGACTCGAAACGAGTGTTTGGCCCGACATGACCAAGACATGATGAACATTGAATTGTCTTTAAGAGCCAGTGTCGAATTACCTACAGGAAATCCAATGTTGAAGGCAGTGCTGCTGGGAAAAGTCTTTGAAATTGCATCACGCTCCAAATCCACTCTAGACAGAGGCTTGGAAGCCATCAAGGAAGCAGTTCAAATTTGGAAGGCGGTGGTGCATCCCAAATCCGGAGTGATCAAACAGGTGGACGCGTACTTGCAGGACCCAACCAGTGTCAAGGGGTACCTTTGCATCGACAAGAAGTGGAAAGATTAATAAGAAGAGAAAATGATAATCTATCAGAGACAATTAAGGAATGTAAGATAAGATGATTCGAGTTTCAAATGTAAAAATATGATGATGATAATGATATTGCTGTAAAATGTGAACGATGATTGTTGAATGATGTTAAATGGAAATGATGATTGATTGTTGATTGATTATGATAATAAAAAGCAGTCTTAAAGTGCCCCTGTGTAAAGATTCCAAAGTAGTTCT
>JAQIWU010002394.1:0-12349 GCA_034696445.1 Isotomiella minor
TCGTCTATTATAATGTAGAAGCCCGTGTTCACTCAGCCAATTATTAGATATGAAATTGCAATAATTATATTTCTGCAGTTGTCTAGCAGCATTCTCACATCAAATCTAGTAAAATCTATGTGTGCCTTGGCCATGGGAACCTCGCTGTACTACTGACTGCACTATACGAACGAAATTCAGCTCAATAATGCGTAATTATCATCAATTATTATTACCATTACACTATAGCCTCTCTCAGCAACCTAAATTCGAAAGGGGGCATCATCGTATAGACAGACATAAACACAGTCAAGAGTGTACGATGATAATTAGAGAGAAAAAAACAAGTCCTTCTTATTCATTCGGCAGCATTCAATCAGAGTGATTTTGAAAATTTCATGCCAACAAATCAAAAATCAACCTTTTTAAAAAAAATGTAAAAAAAGAGAAGAAGAAGAAGTCTTTAAAAAAAGAAACACGCGCACACGCCATTGTTTGTTTGCTTTAAAGCAATCATTCATGCATTCATTTAGGTATTTATGCATAAAGCACAATGTGGAGTGAGTGAGTGAGGATAATTGGGCTATCATCATCATCAATGTCTCTTTTTTAACAATCTTCAACAATCAGTGTATAGATGTTTGACTTATGAGGTGTAATTTCATCTCAAATAATTTGCAAAGATTGTCAATTAAGCAATTTAGCTATGGATGTCTATTTTCTCCTTTTTAGGGAAGATTGGGCAGCACGCTGATTGATTGAATTGATTCATCTCAAGAAGAATAAAAGAAGACGACTTTTTGGGGCATTATTATTCACTCCTGGGGCTCATGTTAAACCTGTTGGGAAAATGGTTGAAGCCATAGAGGGAGGTTGTTTGAGCTTGACATCATCCATCACGGCCACAGCCACCGGAGCAGTGATAATGGACAAATCCACTGCAGCAGGAAACAATTTTAAAAATAATGATAATAGCAGAAGCAATGGTGTAGGTAAAGGAGAAGAAGATGTCATCAATATCAATTGTCTGCTTCGCATTGATGGTGGTAGTGGCATCCTCGTTGAAGAGGAGACTAAGCAGGACAAAATCCCCACAACTACGGTAACAGGAGGAGGCAACCAAGCGGAAACTGAGACTGGGAACACAATTGAAGAGGAGGAAGTACGAGTAATTCGGGCAACAGATGAATGTGAAGCCACATCGGAAACAGGTGCTGCATCCTCCACTCTCTAAAACATTAATGCATCCTCTTCTATCTCTAAAGTCCGTTCATTCAAAATTCAAAACCTTGTCACAGCGTGCCATTCAATTTTTTGTATACTGCACATAATTCGTCTCAAATTAATTGAACTCCCTTGGTTATCATCATCATCATGTATCAGATGTCAGAGTCAACAAAGACTAATCTCGGCATGCCAATTTATAAATATTTGCTCATCCATCCATTCATTCTTTCTCTTCCGTTAACCTCTCTCGCATTTTCCTTTGTTTTAACAAAAGTGCGTTCACAACATGTAACCCAGTAATGACAGTTGGCATGTTTGCTTTTAACAGTAAAGATGACGACCTGCTGCGTATAGGTGCGTAGCTGTAGATTAGTATCACAGCACACAATTGGCATGGGCGTCTCACTCTGCCCCACTTTGGATAAATCTCACACCTTAATACCTATATTTTATGGTGTGCCCTCATCAGATTACATTATAAAGAATGCCTGAAAGTTCATCCTCCCACGCGATTATAGGAAATCATTCACACGTCCTAACGTACTCAACCACCTCATAAAACCACACTTTACCCTTGCAAGCATGCATGAGAGTGCAATCATCCTCTCTCTTATGCAATGTACCAAAAACTCTCGATCGAAACCTAATTACAGCAGAGTCCCGTAAAATAATGACTTATTATAATTCGGTTTGCAGAAATCAGCATGACGACGACGACGAGGAAAAGCCACAGCCACAACCACACCACGAACAACTGTGTTGGAATCATCCCAGACGTGCTTCTGAATGAACTGAATGAAATCCTGAGTTCCTGTGAACAAGCCCACTCTGATGGAGATGAGAATGAAGAGGAGGAAGAGGATGGAGAAAGCAGTAATAGTAGTGATAGTAGTGACAGTCAGTCTCCGGTGTTGGAAATGTTGGAAACGATTCCAGAGCAAGAAGAAGAAGACGAGGAGGAGGATGAAGAGGATGAAGAAGAGGATGAGGAGGAAGAAGAAGAAGAGTGGGACTCCGATTCAACACTCACCGAACTCACCAGTGGTATTGGCACTGGTGGTAGGGGAGCTGGGCATGCCCACACTATTCAACTTTCGGATGTATCGACCCAAGGAGAAAGTCCACCACCACCACCAGCATATCATCCTTTACTGCCACTACCAGAAGTAAAAGTAACACAGCCAGAACCCGAACTCAGTTCTCTTCCTGGGCCCATCGCTGAGAAACGTGATTATTCATCCTCACCTAATGAAGGTAGTCATAATAACGGTAATCACCTCCCATCATCCACGAACGACCCAGAGGGCCCTTATCATAAAGAGGAGGTAGTAGGTTCCCCAGGAAGCCCACACCCACGGGACAATTCCAACGGACAGAAGAAAGGTGGTGACAGTGAGGCGGAGAAAGTGTGTGAAAGTGTTCACCTTTTATCGCCAAAAGTTGAAAACTCCTTAGACAAAAGTAAAAATGTGTCCCCCACCATAAATACTGAAATTTGCCAGGAGAAAGTTGTTGTGTCGATAAGTCCCAAGCTCAAAAACGGCTGTGTGGTGACCCCGACAAAAAAGGAAGTCAGCCCTTGCATCTGTAGGGAGAAGTCTGGAGGAGGTCGCGTGGGTGGGAGAAAGTTTGAGTCGCCAAAGGATAAGGACGAAGAAGGTGGATTTGTCCCACCATTGGCCGTGGCCGAGGTGACAGCAACATCTCCCCCCTCACCATCATCATCATCATCTTCTCTAATTAGCAACAGCAGTTACTCTTCGGAATACTTTGTAATTCGATTGCTAGCTGCAGAGCAGCAAAAGCAGTTGGACTTGATTGGCCTGAGCCTGAGTTCAAGTCCTTTGACCTCCGCCAACGTCAACGCCAACAACGGTTGGGAGGGTGGGCTTGAGCTAAGCAAGTTTATCGAAGCGAGCACTGCAGGTTCCTACTTTAGTGACGAGAACGACGACAATAATATTAATCATAATAGTCAGAGGCCGAACGAAGTTACCTTATCAACTACTGGTAAGTCAAAGTTTTGGACAGTTCAAAAGCTCCTTTTTCTTTCTGCTAAAAGTTTAAAGTCTCTGGATTTTGCATGCCATTTCATGTCATGGTAAATAAAATATGATGGACTTTGAGTCCGACAGACATCAAAATGTCTTAAGGGTTGAAATATGTATGTATGTTATCTGCTCAGGCAGAAGAGAGAGTCGAGATGCATTAGATTCCTTTTTCTTATTCTCTTTTTCTCTGTCTTCATAAGCTCAATAGGTTGAACAATACGTGACCGGAATATTATTCCTTGCTAGAACATTGGTAGTAACGAATAGAGAGAGAGAGAGAATAGAGTTGGATTGACCAGCAGTGAAGCAAAGTCAACTCCATTCATTTTACTTTCATCACTTGGAATTTTTGAGTGAAAGTGTAGTATCTAAAATAAAATGAGCCAAACCTAGAACGACTACTCTGGAGAAGTCGGGTTTACCCACTTTGCTTTACTTGTATAACACAAAAGAAAAAGAGGAAGTGGGTGAAGGCATAGGCATATTACATTATTAGGCTGAAGGATACATACTTTCTTTTCTTTACCCTCTACGTCTGAACTCTCTTCCAGGTATTTTTTATTCATGTGAAAAGTCCAAAAAAAAAACTTTCTTCATAACACTGATTCTCTCGACCATCTTTTCCTTGTTTAGAAAAGAAACTGACTAGCCACATGCCAGGTACAGAATAGACTGTGATGCTAATGACTCTCTTTATCTGATACCAGGAAAAGTACTTCCGTTCCTCCTTTATCTTGAACTTTCATATAATAGCTTTAGCTTGCCCCAATTTTTATACAACTAAACTAAAACTAAACTTTCTCTTTCATTCATTCTCAAAAACTGTCTTTGTATTTTGTATAATTTTTTATGTAGATATGCACACAAGACTGTCTTCTTCCTGCTCAGAGCACCAACACTTTCCCCCAGTGCTGTCAAGAGATAAGCCCAAGCCTGTTTTGAAAAGGCCAGGAGCCGCTGTGAAAAGGAGTGGACGAAATGTTAGCTTCAACGAGTCACTCAATCTCTTTTACGAGGTAGAATGTCATACCATTAAAGCATTATCCTTTCCTCAACATCACACATCCTCCCCCTGTTTCTTGTAGGCCGAGTGTCAGTGTTGGATCCATGAAGAAGACTACGCTCGTCTTCGTCATGAGGAGCAAATGCAACAGCAAATGCTTTACGAGCAATCATTCCATCACTTTCACCAACACCACCATCACCTTCCCTTCGACCCGAGTACCCTTGAGTTTGAGGACACGCCGACCCTCTCCCCTCCCGAGGGGTATAAGGACCGGTTCTTTCCACAAATGGAACAAGCTCTTCACCTCAACCAACTCTCGTCTCAAGACCCAGGTAAAAGTCAAAGTAAATAAAAGGAAATAAAACAACAATTAGTAAAGCTAACTTGAGCTAAGTTTGAAGTTTCATTTAATTTGTTATAGATGTGACCAGGGTAAGTCCCCCGTCTCCTCCGGCCGCGCGGAGAAAAGTCTTCCTAACAGAAAATTTGACTGAACAGCAGCAACTGCAGCTCCAACAGGCACATCCAGGACAAGCCATCCTGGTAACAAACTATAATCACCAGTCCACAACGGTCAACGGGTTGGAGGATGGAGAGGATGAGGAGGAGAAAGCAAAGAAAGGATCACGGTGAGTCCCTCTCTTCGTTACTTTCACTTTGTTTTCTTTTCTCTCTTCCTTGCTTTAAAATCCCATACAATTCCATCCCAACGGTGGCTTTTCCAGGATTTATACAAGTACCGCAATTACACTAGGTTGGATTGGACATGGGAATTCTCGATTTCTCCGAATTGCAAAATAATGTAATGGAATGTCCTCCTAGGAAAGAGAGAATGAGTAGGAAAAGCGAAGTGATCTGGTTAAAACTTTTCTTCCTGCAATTTCACTTTCGACGATGGTCTTTTAGCATGCTATACCTACCTACTTTTAGATACTAGACACTACTTTCCTTCGACCTACCCCTACGATACTTTCACCATCATAACGAAATGTCATGTCAGAGTCAGACCCCGTCAAGTCAGCAAGTTTAGTTGATAATATAATAATAGCATAACAACAGTACAGGAGGGGACTTTTGGTGTGCAATCATCGTCATTAATTGATGACTGGCAGTCAAACCAAACCAAACCAACCCGCAGAACCTAAACCTCTATCCCCAAATCCAACTTTTAGCCGGCTGGAATACTCTTAAAAAAGTATCTATACTACTTGATCTATAGTAAAACTATACACATTTGTATGTGAGCTGCCACTGCTGCTGGCTGTGAAAGATGTTATTGATTGTCCTGTGACCCACTTTACAAGTCTATCTATTCCATTCCTTTCTCCCTTCCGCTTTCACTTTGCCTTGCCTTGACTCTCCACTTGCCTTCCTTCGTCCTTCTCTCTTTCTCGGGGTCTGCAATGCTCTCTCTCTCTCCTCTCGAATTCTCAATTCAATCCAATCTACGGTGCATCCTTTCTTCTTCTTCTTCTCTTACACAACAACCCAAAATCCTCTTACCGACACACTATTGGATTTATTTGATCGGTCCAAGTCTAATTTAATTAACCCAAACAATGCTGAAACCAAAAATGACGTGGGAGGGTAAAGAAAAGGTGCACATGGATGCAACATCAATGAATGAATGCGGGGTAAAATGAGACGGGCATAAAAAAAGCTTGTAATGTAGAGGTGTCTCACATTTCCTATAGTAAGTAGGTCAGAATGAAAAAAGAATCCTCAGTCGAATTATTATAAAGCTTTCAAACAAGTAAGATTGCAATATTATTGATAACCCACGCGGCGAGGCTTCGCTTTCCAAATCTTTATTTCATTTCCTCCTTTTCTTCTTCTTCTATGAAATGAAAAGTGGAAATGACGCTTTCTGTTCTTCTGTACAGATTTGGTGGGATTCTAAAAGGCGGTCGACTGTGGAGATCCAACTCCTCAGACAGTAGCAAGAAAATATCTTCCCCTGAAGAGCCCGACCTCGTTAAGTGTACGGAGAAAGGAGAAAGGATTGTGGACGGCGGAGATGTCTCCCCTGTCCCCAACAACGCCATAAACTCAAACGAGTAAGCCATTATAAGAGCAAATGTCATAAGTTTCTCATTCCTTTTGGTGTATGTATATCAATAATAGCGATCGAAAGCACGTAGAATATGTAATAGGAAATGGCGGAACGGTGTAGGAAAATGGAATATGTTTGTCACATAATGATAATCATTGCAAATGTATGTAATAGGCAACAGGATGGGAAGTCGGCCGATGCGGGTGAACCTGTCATTCCTCAACCTCCAACCAAAGTCAGTATTGGAACAACGCCGCTTCGGACCTCGGAACAGATCCGTATGGCTGTCGACTCCACGCTAAGGGTAAAAGCTAGATACATCCAAGGTCTACAATATGTCATTCTTTGTTAACATGCTTTGTTTGACATTGGCAGATATCGCGATCTAAGAAAAACAGTACCAAACAAGAGTGCTCATCACTGGTGGAGAAACTCCGGTGGCTTACCTCCCTCGACGATGAAGACTCGTCCGATGGCCAATCTGGTACACTATCATGTCAGCCCTGTCACTCATTTTGAAGACACTTTTTGCAATCTAATTTTGTGTGATTTGTGTGTGTGTGTGTGCATACTAGGTTTCGCAACATGGCCCGCTCGTGATAAGACGGGTCTTATTCCCAACTCTTCCACATCCTCCTCTTCATCACGGAAGTCTGATGCCGGAACATCGACTTCTGACGAGTTTGTTCACCCAAACGTCGCCATGCGGGGACCCATGACGTCGATAAATGAAGCGAAGATAAAGCAAATCTCCTACACCCTTGAGGACATTGACGAGGGGCTCAAGGGAGGGGAGAATGAACTCGAGTCCTTCATCACGGAAGACGGTGGGAGGATGGAGAGGATTCGACGACGGTATGGGGAAGACGTTGGGGGCGATGGTGCGTCTTTCCTTTTAGTCATGAATGATTCAGTGGGTCTTAAGGAGTATTTGACATCTTTGTACACAGACTACGGTTTCAGCCGACGTCCTTCTGTCAAAGGGATCAAACCGAAGTTTTCATCAACAAATCAAATATTTGCACAATTCACTCGACCCGGTGCTGAAACGCCCATCCCACAAATGCAACATGAGTGTCAGTACGAAAATTCCCGACTCCCCAACAATCCTCTATACGAGCCTCTCCCTCCCGGAATGGTCATGGCCCCAGGAGGAGGAGGAGGAGAAGGAAATGGTGGTGCTAGGGTTAACTTGAATTATGACCAATTTCCTCCCAACAACCCTCAACAGCAACAACCCCAGAATAATAATAGTGCTAATAACCCTTCAGCGAATGGAGGTGGGAATAATGGTGCGCCCCAACAACCACAACAATCCACCCCAAGAACTGGTCTATCCACCGAAGAAAGTCGCAATCATTTCGAAATGATAAGACAATCTTTTGAGCAAGGAAACTTTGTCAATTTCAATCGCCCCCATTCTTGGAGTGTGAGCACGCTGCCTCACAACCACAACCATACGCATTCTCATAGCAACCACGGTCAGCCCTTACAACAACAACAGCAACAAGCCTCCATGCCAGGTCACATCCCCCTCCCAGGGATGACGGGCAACCTCAGCGGAAGTGTTCTTAATATGCAAACTAGTCAAATGCCTCAGCAACAACAAGGCCAGCCCCAGCAGCATCCTCAGAATAACTTATCACACAACAATGGAACCGGTGGTGGTGCTGGAGGGCCTGCAGGTCGACCGAACTGCATGCCAATCATGGGTCATCAACAACCAGGACAGCTCATGTACCGGGGAATGCCACCTCAACAAATGATGGGACCGGTTGACCAGATGTCCGGCTATGGCACCACGACGCGACGAGTTCCTAATGTGATAGGTCGACCTATGTTCCTCCACTACGGAGCCTTATCCGTAAGTGTACCCTTTTAGTAAACTGTTAAGATTATATGTCTGATGTACACTTTTCAATTTCCAGGTGGAAGCTCATCCTAATAAATTAGTACAGCCATATCCTCCCACAAAGGTGCCGGAAACCCCGAGTCCCACCCAACCCCAGCAACCTCCCGTAGTCATGAACAATATAAAGTACTACGGACCCCCAATAAGATACTACAACCCTCCACCCCCTGTTCCTCCCAGGTCCGCGACAACGGTGATTGGAGGGGTCAACCCTGGTGCTTCATCTGCGGACTGCATCGGGCTCGAAAGGGGCAACCCTGAGGGGGCTACGGATGAAGAGCCCTCGCTGAAGGAACCATACGCCATGAACGTATAACGCTAAGACTTTTATAGCAATAGGATATAGACACACCCACACGTAGGAACCAAACAGCAATCTTTCATTTTCATTGTCTCATCTTGCCCCAGTTACTTAGTATTTCTTTAGTTTCCTATGTTATTTGGCTAACGAATTTAATCGAATTTCTGGCGTGGCATCTTCATTAATTCGCACTGATTATAAGATTGAGAGCAGGAAGGAAGGAAGGATGTATTATTAAGTAATTATTGATTCTTCTTGCTCACTCACTCGTTCACTTTCTCGCTCTATATATCCAAAGTCATGATGGAATTTTAAGATTTAATTAATGAATTAGTGATTGAATCCATGAGCCCGTTCATTCCAATTTCAAAATTCCAATGCCATGCAATTCAATTCGATTCAATTCAACGTTAATTGACAAGAGTGATGAAATGAAATGAAGATTAATAACGATTGGTTGTGCTATGCTGTTATACTTATATACTATTGATGAACTCTTCTACAAAGGGTTCGTTTGAAATTTGGCGTGCTCACAATAACGTTTAATTTAGTTACCAAACTTATTAATTAGCTTAATATTCGATCAAACTCAAAGCCCCTTCATCTTCTCTCTCTATCCTCCAAGCCTTGTAAAATCCCCAGCACTATATAAAACTTAACCTCAAACCAAATGTTGCACTAAATAAGCTCTGCATCCAATACAATGTAGGCACATTACTTATCCTTGGTTTCTATTTTCACTGGAATGAGACTTTGCAAGCACAAACTTTCGGCCTCTCTGCTTTTTAACGAAGGACACTTCTTGCACTTTGCACCAAGACTTACCTAAGCTGTTTGCTGAGAAAGTTAAAGGAAAGAAAGAAGCCTTAACTCTTGATTTACTTTCATCTTCTCGCTTTCACTTTATAAGGATCTCTCTGCGGTGGTAGCTTTATTGTTTCACCACAAATTGCTTAAGTTAAAGGATTTATATGTCTTCCCCAGTTACCATTTATTTATTTATTGATCCATCTAGTGCATTACTTAAGGAACCCTGCTCTGCTCTATTATATATAGTCAATCAACATCAGTACCTTTGTAAGTTGGATAAGTGTGAGTAGGTATGTAAGTCTCTATAGGAAACAACGTGCTGAATTTTTAAAAAAAGGTAATGTGATAGACTTTTAGCAATTATGTAATAACGTAACGTTATATACTCAACAAGAAGAAGAGGAATAAGAGCAATGAAGTGAAATTAATAAGGTTTTAAACATAACTTTTAACATGACGAACGTAACGTAACGTGCCAAAAATTGTAGCAAGAGACTAAAAAATAATAATGTTACGGAGTACACGTGTACGTACGTAATGCGAGCGAACTAAATAAAAAATACTGATGAAAAATTAATTATGCTGATGATGCCTCATCCAGGTTTGGCACCCTGACGAGGCACAATTTCCCTCTTCCAGAACGTCTATATTGTCGGAAAGTTGATCCACTTCTTGCCGAATTTGTATTTGTTGTGGCCTGAGGAGGGTATGTTCGAGTAGCGTTTAATGTGAATTGTAGCATGTTAATGTCGGAAAGACGTTTCTCAAAGTCTTCTCTCATTTCGATGGCTTTTCGACCATCACCCTTTTTCTTGATGTCCTTGGATGCTTCGACTAGAACTGTCTTGAGCCCTTGGAATGCTGTTAATAGGCATTATCTATTTACATATACAACAAAGAGAGGTTTTAAAAAGCCTTGTTTTTACCTGGATTAGTTTCAGTAGTTGTGGTTGACAGAATGTGGGGAATTCCCCATACAACCCCAGCGAGGGTAAGCAGAAGGACGACTGTCGTTGAGAGTTGGGGCATTGTGATACCTGGTAAGTCTTCTGTGCAACCGAACGAACGGCAGGGCACTACTTAATTTGACAAAAGGAATTCATTATCTGGATCAATCGGACGTCAGTATATTGACATCCAGTGCGTGCATATTAAATTAACACCCAGATTCAATTTGTGAACTGGCAATAATTGGTGTTGCATGTCATGACATTTCATATAACAAACGAGTGACATGGAAACACGAATGCATGAGTAGAGAGAGAAAGTAGGAGCCTTTTGTCCATTTGATACCTTCGTGACATGGAAAGTGAAAACTTTGCAGTACACTTCTTTTGTCAATCGACTAATAGTGAACGCAATGGTAGAGAATGGAGATGTCAGAACGGAACCATTATGCGGAATGGAGTCTAATTGTGCTGCCTTTTCATCAAGGTGAACCACATTTTGTTCCGCGATATTAAAACGTAAGCTTATCCCACGTCCAAAACGCACACGCATGTAGTCGTAGTCACGAGTAATTGCAGTGGATATGCTTCCTCTATTTTTTTCATCAAGTCATCGTCAGAATGCTATGCTAGGGAATCTAACGTTGATAGACAATGTGCAACAAGCACCAGGTGTTGTATTAGACAAGATACACGTATGAAGAAGAAGAAATGATCTCACCACCACCATTGTTGAGAGTCCTATGACAACGCCAACTCTTCGTCCATTCCACTTTTGGACTCCACTCTCTCAGTTTTGTTATTAAAGGAGGGGTGGTCATTTCTGCATTGGGGTTTCAAAGCATTTCTTTCTCCTTTATACCTCTGAAAAGGAGTAGGAAGAGATAGTCAAGCTTTCGATTTCTCCTACGGTTCGTGAGCCAAAAGTGGTTAAAAGGAAATTTTTTGAAGATACCATCAACATGACGGAGAAGAAAGGTGGCATCGTCATTGTTGAGACGACACTCAAGACGATTCTCCTGGAAATGGGGTTTCTTCTGTTTGAAGTCCTCTCACTGGTCGTTCTACCAACAGTGCTGTTGCTAACATCTCCCAAAAGCCATACGAGATTTATTTGCACCGTCTGATAATGAATGGATTTTAGAGAGAATTGTCATCAATTCATCGGGTGAGTTGTAATTGTCCTACCTGGATAGTTTTAATCAATGAATTTCCTGATGTTTTAAGGTTGTCACTTGTCTTCGGAACCATTGCCGTAGTGACCTGTCTAGCAGAAAGCATGCCCATTCATCGGATAATGGATACTTTTTTGTTTCTGGTCATCGTATGGATATTGGAACGAGGATGAGCATCCCACACGCCTTTATTGACCATAATTACGATAGACTGAGCTTATTTACCTGCTGTACTCCTCTGTTTATATGAAGCTTTCAAAGTTTGAGCAAATAAAAAAATTACGACTACAGCAGATCTATTACGCGTCTCTTGTCACTTTTTTTCCTCGAGAAATGCTGCTTAATTGCTAATAATGCATAATTTGCCTTTTGTGGCATGTCATGGCAAGAAAGAGGTAAATGACTTGTATTCCTAGGTACTCATCTTTTGAGACAACGTAAGGGTGTTATCGGACATTGCATTTTATGAATGAAACATTTTTTTGTGCCACAAGGCACAAGACAAGAGAGTTATTTAATCAGTCTTGCTGTCCTTTATTATGGGCAATAATAATTGATCCATTCATTCATTCTCTGGTCTGTCAGTCATTCACCAATTTACTTTCAACTTTGGCATGAAGGGTTTGAAAGAGCAAACGCTTCAGCTTTTGCATGATCTCCACACTTTTCCGTTGTTGATCAAGCAAAGTGCAAAATTAAATTGTGTAACACAAAACTCTATGAAATTCTTATTTGCCCAGAGGTGAGATAAGGACAGAGGTTGTTATCCGTCCGTTTGAACGGTTGTTGTATGTTTATGAGACCATAATTGGGGCAACATGAGAAAGATGAAGATTAGACACTGCTAAAAAATGGAACGCTGTTGGTGACCAAAAAAATCATGTCAAC
>JAQIWU010002395.1:0-12338 GCA_034696445.1 Isotomiella minor
GCAGCATCCGAGTCCGGATGACGTTGTGGGACGAAGGTGCAGTACAGTTTCTCAGCTTTAGGGTCTGCTGGGGGAACAGAGTTCCGGACAAAGACCCCTGCTGTCCCTGTGAAGGCGATGAAGAGTTCTGTAGTGATTGTGGACTTGAAGTAGGTTCCTTTGATGATAACTGTGGAGGATTGGTTCATGAGTTTCTTGTCTGGGACGGTTCCAGAGCCTTGGGGGACGAGGGAGACTTCCACCTCTGAAGATAAGAAAAGTTTTGAAGGGTCAAAATTGAAGTGTGGGAAATTAAGTGTCTACTTTACCTGGGACATTTCCCATGGACTCTGGACCAAAGAGGTAGGGCATGTTGGGGAATGCGGGTGGCTTGAGGATGCCGTGAGAGTTGGGCATTTTGGCCACAGACTGGATAGTACAAGAAGAAGAAAATTGGTTTCAAGACATGCATTTTCTTGTTGAAGATGTACTTCGTCAACTTACCATCATGCCAGGGGATGGAACATGGAAGAAGATCTTCCCTTTGGGAACAAACTGCCCGGGCGTGTTTGGGGAATTCGGTGGATGATACACCCCCGTGATCTGACTCTCCCCCTCTCCCATCTCCAGTAGGATGATGTCCAAGCCTGGTTTAATGTCCGGGTAGAAAATCGCCGATTGACCCTCGCCACCCCCATCCTTGGAGTCAGGGATGAAGGGATGCTTCCCATCCCCTCCGACGGGTTGAAGTGTCCCCACCTCTGGAGGATGATTCTCCTTCTTCATCTGTCCATGCTCGTCCTTCTTAGGTCCTGCCCCATTCGTGTTTGGTTTGAACTTGGGGGAGGAATTGGCATCCGCGGGTGGATAGTAGAGTCCTTTGATGGGGGTCTTCAATGAATCGTCTGGATGGAACCAAGCAGGGATGACTCCTTCCGGGTCCGGGTTCCAGATCCATGGATTCCCTGGTGAGGGGACGAGGGTTCCAGTCTCTGCAGGATCTCCTTTAGGAACCATCTTCCCATGATCGTCCGCATTCGGGAGGAGTTTCGAAGGGTCGGTAGGACGGAAGGTCGCTGGTTTCCCAGGACCTTGCTCTGGGGATAACATCCCATCCACTCCAGACGTAGGGTTTCGGTCGGGGAAGAATGTGGCGGGTTTGGTCCCTGGAGGGTCGGGGTAGAAGATGGGAGGGCCCCCTTTAGGCACGTCTAGATAACCGTGAATGTCAGGGTTGCCTTGTGTCTTGACCGTCCCTACGGTTTGTGCTTTAGGATTCTGTCCAGGATTATGAGGGGAGAAGGGGAAGGACTTTGACAGATCCTGTGGGCGGTCACAAGCCCCATTCACAGGGTTGTAAGGGTCCTTGTCCGGATAGAAGATGGAGGAGGGTTCCTCTTGGAAGCGGTGAGGCTGTCCAGGGCCGCTTGGAGGGAGGAGGTCACCGTGCTTGAGGGGTTGACCAGGTTGTTGAAGTGTTCCTTTCAATGGCCCTCCTGGAGGGACTTGACCTGGATTCTGAGGGTAGAATGGAATTGGAGAACCTGGAGAAGTGGATCCAGGGACTTGAGTCCCTGGGAATTGAGCAGGAGAGAAGACAGAGTCCGGAGCGTCAGGTTTGAAGACCCAGGATGGAGGTTGAGTCGCCTTAGGCTCCATCGTGCCGCGACGCGAGGGTTTGTCCGGGTAGACAAGAGCTCCTTTGGGGAAGCCTGGGGGCATGAGGGTGGGCATCTTCGGATAGAAGGGAGATTGTTCCGTTGGAGAGGAGTAAGGAGGTGAATTTCCCATGACTGGAGACCGTCCCTGCTCGTCTGGGTAGAAGGTGACTGGATTGTCCGGGACGAGGGAGGGATGGAAGGGTCGTGGACCCCCAGGATTTCCGGAAGTCGAGGGTTGGAGTGTCCCCTTCTGCTCGGGGAAGGGAGCTTGACCCGGTGTAGGAAGTTGTTGAAGGGTCCCTTGGATAGGACCTGGTTGGAGGGGAGAGGGGAGTCGAGGGTAGAAATTTGGCACTTCTCCAGGAACTCTGGGAACTTGGACAGCTCCCGGATGTGGAGCCCGAGTGTCATCTGGTGCGAAAGTCCCAGGGGGGAAAGGTTCGAAAGAGTAGGCTGGTGGAGGGTAGTCAGGTCGAAGGAGCCCGGTCATGGGTTGGAAGGTAGGGTCCATAGGTGCAGAGAGGACTCCCGGTTGGGGAGCCGTGCCGAGTTGGGAGGGGTCGGAGGGGTAGAATTTAAGTGGGCCGCCAGGAGTTTTAGGATCTTCTTTGAAGCCAGGGATTGGAGGGACGCCAGCTGGAGAGAAGGGCTGGAATATGGCTGGAAAAGAGAAAGAATGTATTTGACATTTGGGGCACGCTGAGATTTTGTGAGATCTTTACCTGGCTTGTCAGGATAGATGAGGACGGCCTCGGCCGGATTTGGAGGGTCTAAAATACGAATTTAAGTAAGAAACTTTCTTAACGCTTAGCATTTTGGTCTGACTTACTGTGAATCGTTCCTCGATACTCTGGCGGAAGGCCTCCAGGGACAGAGACCTTACCCTTATTGTCCCGTGGAGGGACTTGGTTCCTATCATCAGGTCGGAAGGCAATGGGATCTGAAGGATTGTAGGGAAGGGAACAGGAGCCGGAGGCAGGGTTGTTTTGATTATTATCCGGAATGACGTCGCAGGGTTTGGAGTTCATGGGATCGGGGACAAAGACGGCAGTTTTAGGGCCCACGGGAGGTTTCAGGATTCCGTTGGCAGCTGAAAAAAGGAAGGATATGAAGCGTAGGGTCTTTGGAAATTTAAAAGTTTTATACGCACTTGGGTATCCAGGCCGAGTCAACTTCCCTCTCTGAGGATAGGACCCTTGAGGGACTTGTCCAGGATTCTCCGGGTAGAAGGGAACCTCTTGGGTAGGGTTTCCATCTGGGATCATGAGGTTTGGAGGAACGGATCCTCGGATCGGCTCAGGGTTCCTGTCTGGGATGAAAGTCGCCGGGCTGTAGGGAGTGAAGGGACAAGGGGCCCCTTCATAAGGTGCCGGATGGAGGACGCCTTTCACCGGTGTATTGCCAGGGACGGTTAAGGATCCTGGGTTATCCATCTTTGGGGCCTCTGCAGGATTGTCTGGTGTAAACTTCGTAGGTTCCCCTTCATGTGGAGGTGAGGGTGGACCCACATACCCAAGGGAAGGCGCTCCAGGATTATTGTCTGGTGTGAAAATGCCCGGAGTGGTTCCAGGAGGGTCGGGAACAAAGGTCGCCGGTCCCCCGGGAGAAGCTGGTGGAATCACATGTCCGTGTTGAGGATCCAGACCAGGGATCTCCGCCACCCCCCTCGGGAAACGTCCAGGGGGGAAGGGAGCCGAAGGGTTGAAGGCAATGGGCTTCCCTGCCATAGGTGGAGCCACGGGGTTCATGGGTGAAGGAGCACCTCCGGGGAGGGGTTGATCAGGGATGAAGCGACCTGGTGGTGGCCCTGCAGCCGTGATGGTAGGACCCCCAGGGCCCATCCCTGCAGCTGCAGGTGGGGCAGAGCCAGGGCAGGTGGGAGGTGCGGGAGCAATGTTAGGTGGTGGTCGAGCTGCAGGTGGAGCCTAAACGTAAAGAAGAAATTTAGTTAAGAAATCTTTTTTTGGGGCACGCTAAGACAGAGACTCACGTTTGTAATCGTAGGGGGTCCTCCAGGTCGTGTGGGTTGTCCCAAAGTGCAAGGATAAGGAGCAGCAGGGTTTCGATCATCAATGAAAGTTCCTGCCATGGCGGGAAGCCCTCCTGAGGGTTCATCCAGCGGGATGAATTCATCCTTTCCTGTCGGGAAACCGGCAACCCAAATCCCTCTCACAGGTGGTCGACCATCCGTGGGTTTCAACATCCCTTGGGTTCCCATTCCGTTGGGCAGCTAGAAAAAAATGAAGGCATTAATTCAGACTTTCTTAAGATGAGGTGAAGGGACTTACAAATTGGATCGGAGCGTTGTATTTGTTCGCAATCAAGTTTCCAGGCATGCATTTTCTCCCTGTCTTGGACCCTGGGAAGGTCATGACGCCAGGGATGATTTGGGGCTTCTTGGGACAGGGTTGGTTCGGGTGGTAGTCGTTGACCGTGATGGTGTTGGCTGGGACTGTAATTAGAGACAGAGTTTAGGCACCTAAGCCCTTCAAAATCCCCCTATATCTTACTCAGGATGCCATCCGAAGGTCGCTCTGCAGGACTCGCAGGGGTGAAGACAGCATTATCCCCTGCATTATCCGGAATGAAGAGGGGGTCCGCTCCCACTGGTCCTGGAAAGAGGATCCCATGCTCAGGGGCTTTGGGACTCGGGGCAACTGGGGTCATCATCCCACTCGGGGGTGGTTTGAGACCCTTCACAAACTCCTCATTGTCTGGTAAGAAAACTTCTGGAAGTCCAGGGGCAGCTGGGATGAGGATCCCAGCAATTGGGGGAAGCTTATGTGCGTCATCCGTAAAGATGGACCTCGTGGGGTTCAGATTTGAAGGGATGAACTCTGGAGGCATTTTGTTGTGGATGAGTTGACCCACTTTGGTGGGTGTGGCGGCCAGGTTTGTAGCAGGATCTAAAAAGATAGAAAATTAAGTAGAGTTCCTAAGTAAGTCTTATATTTCTTACCTGGGATGAGTGTTCCAGGAACAGGTGTGTTTGCATCTACCCCAGCGATGATGGGAGAGTTCATGTCGTCTGGAACCACGACGTCTGGATGCCCTGGGAAGCCAGGGATGGCGTAGGTGTGCCCCGTACCACCTCGAGTTGGGTTGAACTGGGAGGGAACGGCCATTCCATCTAAAATAAAGTAAGTCATAAAAGTGTCTCTCAAAAAATGCCTCAATTTTTACCGGGGATGAAGATGCCTTGAGTTCCAGCGACTGGACACTAAAAAATTAAGACATTTGGGGTAAAATAAGACACCTTTTTATGGTTATTGTCTCACCATGATGCCATGAACTGGTGGCTTTCCCGGAGGAGCATACGACCCAGTCGTCCCCTTATTCCCCGGAAGCTTTGATGGAAAAGTAGCCGCGTTGGCTTGATACAAGAAGGGTTTCTTAGGTCCAAAAGGAACCATTGTCCCATCCACTGGGGGGATTTGTCGATTGTCCGGGTAGAAGATCCCTGTCGTGATTTGTGGCGTCGTGGCAGACATGTGTGGGGGGAGTGCTGCCAAGCCAGGGGTTCCCAAAGGCATGTAGATTGCAGGGGGCCCTGGGGCAGCGGAGTTTCCTCCCATCGGGGGCAGACCGTTGATGGGGTAGACAGTCGCTCCTTTCTTGATGATGATCGTCTTTTTCAGCTTCCCCCCGCCGCAGGTGCCACCAAAGATGGCGCCTACCATCCCGCACCCGATGTTCGCTGGAGAAAAAGAAAGAGCTAAGTTAAGGAAGTTTGGATTTTAAATGTCTTTAAATTACCCGAGCCGCCGCCCAACGTCCCTGCAGAGTCTGGGACCATGGCCGCTCGCCCATGAACCATGTCGATGTTAAGGTCGTCGTAAAAGTCGTAGTTGTCCATCTCAAACTCCTCATCCTCTTTGTTCACAGAAGGCATGGCGTGGGTGTGGTTCTCTCCTTCGTGATGATGGTCACCTCCACCGGCTGATGGGGTAGAGTGAGACGAGGAGGCATTTACTCCGTGAGGTTCGTTTCCAATCCCGTACTTTCCAAAAGCCTCAATGTTGAAACCACAAGCGACGAGGATGGAAGAGGCACAGGTTGTCCAAAAGACGGGTTTCTTGGCCGTTCGGTCTTCCCAAAGGTCCCATTCCACGGCTTTGGATTCACCCTTGATTGTGACGGGGGAAGGGTCGAGGGAGGTTGCGTTTCTGGAAGAATTTGATGTAATTTTAAACTCGGATTTTGACATAGCTTTCGATATATTATACTCATTAGGGACAAAATGAAGCTGAAGGTCATTCGTCGCCACTGAGTCCCTGCACCAATGACCTCAAGGTCAACTCAAAAGATCTACCCAACTCTTAGTACCTGATGTAGGCAAATGCAGCATAGTACGTTGGCGACAAGGACCTTGGGTCCCTCCTCAGAACGACGTACGTCTGCTTCGTGGAATGCGCCTTGAGACTGACCTTGTCCTCGCCTGGAGAGAGAACAGTGACGTCTTTGTCCTTGTCATTCGCCGTCCGCTCATAGACCAAGTCCCCTTCCTTCCCTCCTTCCTGACTCACCTTCGTGGGGGAGTGGTAGGAGGAGATGGAGTTGATTCGGTCGATGGTTTGGAGGAGGTAAGGGTCGTCGTTGAATTGTGTGATGGGGATGGCCCTCACGGCCTCTTCCAGGATCGTGACTGTGGGGTCGGGGAGTGCTCCATCTAAGGAAGGGAAGGTGACTTAAGGGAGAAAGGTCGCAAATTAGGGTGTGTCTTACCATCTCTCTTTTGGCGTCTTCCAGGCCATCTCACACTTTCTCCAGTGTCAATGACTAGGAGAAGCAGGAGGAGGAGTGACCCTCCACCTGTCCCTAATCTACCCTTCATTCGATAAAAGTCCTACCTAATCTAAGGTCCTTACAGAGTCAGTCAAGGGGTGAGTTGAGACGGAATGTGGAAGAAACTGACTGACTATAATGTAAAGAATCGGAAGAATGCCTTACGTTACGTGGGTATGTCCCAGTTAATGGCCCTTACGGTACTTAATTTTCCAATTCCATATGTCCTTTTGGACAACAATTATTACAACTTACAATGCCACATGTACACACTTACAACCCTACACATTTGACATTTTTTAATGCTTATCGTTCGCGAAGTTAAAGTTAATTGTCCATTATGTACGAGAGGAGAACTCATCGATTGTATAAGAGGAGAGCATTCTTATTCTTAAAAGGCTACCACAATGCAAGTTTTTTTTAACTCCAAATGTAAACTATCAAAGATGCAATTATGAAACAGGCAAAATGACTTCTTCAAATTAGACCAAATTTGAAGACTTTCCCAAAGGGCGTTCGGCGGAATTCCGTTTATTTCGACAGTTTTTTTTCAAAGTCTAAATCCAATTTTGACAGCCTTCATTTTATGGCTTAGTTTAGTTAGTCAGTTTGGCTTATCTGGGGCGTTAGATTTTTTTAGAGGCTCCACCAGAAGTAGTAGCAGACGACGATGATGATTGGGAGGATGCAGCAACAGAAGCAGATGCAGTAGATCCCCAGGAGGACTCCACCCGTCGCCCAAGCGCACGCCTTCACACCCTCGTTCCTACCACCCTGGTCCGGGACCCTATATACATGTCAATTGTCAATAATGAATGACGTAATGTAAGAAGCCGCCGTGACATACCCAATCACCCGGACTTGAGGTTGACCAGCGTAACTCCCTTGACTCGGGCTGGGATAAGCTGGAGGCGGATAACCTTCACGAGAGAAAAGAAGGTCAACGCCTGCAGTAGGGAATTTGATGTTTTTATTACCTTGCTGCTGCTGTTGTGCAGGAGGATAATCCATTTTGGACAAAAAGTTCAGAGAGACAAAAAAGAAGTGGACTTCCGGACCTTCTTACAAAAAAGGACAAAAAATAGGCTGCGTCTCAATCTGCCCCGGTCAAGAAGAAATGAAATGAAACGTTCTTTCTGAAAAGGTGGCACATTTAAAATGTTGACACTTTTTTTGTTACCGAGTCAACAATCGAGACTCATTGAAACCGACCAACTTCCTTCAATCGTCTGCCTGCCTTTCGTCAAAAGTCAAAATTCTGCTTTCTTGCTTGCCAAAGTCTCTTTCTCAAAAAATAATGCTTGGGTACTTTCATTCTGGTCTTGTTAGACCAAGGGCAGAAGTTGTGAACTACGTGCCTAGGATGACGGCGACGGGAGAACGCTACGACCCCGACCTTGTCTACCCTCCAATACGAAAAGTGCCTTGGACCCTTCCTCCATCCTCTCCTCGAGTAATGTCGCCAGTAGCCTTTGTTGAAGAAGAGCCTCAAATTCTATCATCCTTTGACTTTGTGGGAGGACTCGACGAGCAGATCGATTATCTCAAGATGGCCTTCATGCTCCCACTCAAGGATCCACAGGGGATTGCCGCCTGGGGAGTCAAGCCGCCAAAAGGGATCCTCCTCTTCGGTCCTCCAGGGACGGGGAAGACACTCCTCGCAGAAGCCTTCAGGTCAGACATTGGAGCACTCACCGGGAGGGATGTGGGCTTCTTCACCTTCAAGGGTGCAGAGCACTTGAGTGAGACGAAACTTGTGAGCCTCTTTCAAGATGCGAAGAATCACGCACCGTCCATCCTATTCTTCGGTAAGTTCAAGATTCCAAAAGCATTCCAATTCTCTATAATGTCTTTCTTCTTCTTTGGCAGATGAAATTGAAGCCCTGTGCCCAAATCGAGCGACTGCCGGAAGGATCAGCCAGGCCATCTTGGCCACGTTCTTGGGATTGATGGATTCTGTGAAGAGGGGAGAGGTCTTGATCATTGGAGCCACAAATAGGGTGAGTGAAATGGCTTCTGGCTTTGGAACGGTAAATCTGACAAGTGTAATTTCCTTAGCTGGACGCCTTGGACCCATCCCTCCGCCTTCCAGGCCGGATTGACAAGCAGCTCTTCTTCCCCCTTCCTGACTTGGAGGCTCGACTTCAAATCCTCAGCATCCACACGCGTGCTTGGCCCAATAACGACTCTCTTCACCCCTTCTTGAAGACCTTGTCCCTGAACACGGAGGGATTCTCCGGTCTGGACCTCGCCCAGCTCTGCGAAGGAGCGAAGAAGCTCTCCATCACTCTTCTCCCAGAAGAAAGCGACTGGACTCAAGCCTTCCGGTCCATCACTCGCGCACAGAAGGTGGCGGGATCCACGCTCTACATCCCGGAAGCTTTACCCCCCATCGTCCTTCCCCTCTTCGAGAAGGATGCCCAAACTCTCTCGTCCGAATTAAAGGCCCTTTTCCAGGCTGAAGACATCGTTGAAGATCGGAACTCCACTCGATCCCTCCTCATCGTGGAAGGGAGCGTCCCACCCGACTACACCCACCTCTGGGACAAGATGCACGTGTCCTTCGCCTCCCTTCAAGGGACGAACAAAGTCCTCCTGGACTTGACAAGCCTCAAGATAATGGCGCCCTCAGGACTCACCATCCCCGCCATCGTGTCCCGCATCGTGAGCCAAGTAACCAAATCAGTCAAACCCTGCATCCTCTACGTCCCCTTGATCAACATCTTCCACAACACCCTCATCCTCTACGGCGGACCCTCCTTTGGAGCCTCCTTCATCTCTGCTCTAAAGACCGTCAAGGGCCCTGGGAAGGCTGTCGTCGCAACATGGGTCGGATCTCTGAACGAATGTCCTCCAAACCTCCTCACCTTCTTCCAGCATGGAGAAGCCCTCCTCCTCAATCGACCCTCTGTCTCAGAGAGAGGCCGCTTCTTCCGACAACTCTTCTCAAAGGTGGATTTGGTCCGGCACAGTGACTTCCTTCAAGCCTTCATGACGGATCTCTTGGGAACCACGAAGACTGACTCTGTGGGACAGATGTACTTCCTCTACGAAAGACTTGCACAGACCAAGGGGGATCTCAGGGAGATGAAGAATCGGCTCAGAGCCTACAAGAAATCCAAACCTAACTAACTTTAAGTTTTTCAATAAGCAGCTCATTATTAAGTGAAACATACAGTAATGAATTAATTATTAGCCGTTGAGAAAAAAAGTAAGAAATAATCTGTCATGAATTTAAAGTGTTTTAAGGGTTTTATAATAATTTAGTAGGCAAAAAGTGTAAAATGATCCAAGGTCGCGCGGATGTGTATAATTGTGTAATTAAGTCTTGTAATAAAACTGTATGGGAATATTAGCTGTCAGTCAGTCATCGTCGTCAATGTAGCTTGTGGTGGTGGACGATGAGTTCAGAAGGTCATCGTGAAGGTGGTGCTTTTGGATGGGAATAATTTTTTCTAGGTTCTAGGGCAACCCCCCAAAGTTCAAAAGTTCAACACCCCCAGGAGCGTCAGCTCTTGAAAAACCAGCACCATCATCCTTCCTTTTCACACTCGCACATTGATTGACACACTTCAGCACGCTCTCGTTTGTTTGACTGTTTGTATTCATTCATTCGCACGACAGACAGACGAACCGGAATATGGCGACCAAGAGTGGACGTCTCGATGCAGGTCAAACCATGGACCTCTCCCTCTCGCAGTTGATCGACATGGCCATCACCGCGCCTGAGGTAGGTCTCGTCAACTTCACCGTCCTCCGCACCCTCCTACGTGCTCTCGTTGGGCAACTTGGGATCGGGGGCAGCCTCATCCGTGTGACTCCAGAAGATCTTGGGGGAACCCTTGCAACGCCTCGACTGACAGCGGATGACTTGGCGCTGCAGAGCCCTTGGCCGAGGACGCCACGACCTACGCCGACTCGGGAGAGTCATCATCATCGGGAGAGTCATGGAGGGATACTGAAGCATGGGTCTCCTCCAGCGACTTCCTCTGCACCACCCACGCCTCGAGGAGGAGGACAAGGACCTCAACAACAACAAGGACTCCCGGAAGGCTCGACGACGACTACGGCCACGGCAGGACAAGAACAACCCTCTTCCGCCTCTGGAGAACAACAAGGACCTCAAGGACAACAACCAGGAACCCCAGGATCTCAGCAAAAGCAGCAGCAAGAACCTCAAGGACAAGGACCTCCTCAAGGACAACGCCCTGGAACCCCTGGACCTGGAGGACCTCAGCAGCAACAAGCCGGACCGTATCGTCAATCCCAAATGCAAGGACCGCAACCACGACCCTCATCACAACAGCAAGGACAAGGACCCCATCATGGACCCGGACCTCAATCTGGACAGCAGAGACAAGGACAAGGACCACCTCAGCAACAACAGCAGCCACAAGGACCGGGACAAATGAGACCAGGAGGACCTCTCGGAGGTGGACAACAACAACCTGGATTTGCACCTGGTCAACAGCAACAAGGACCCTACGGACAACCTGGACAACCTCAGCAAGGAACTCCTCCCCTCGGCCAGCAAGGGCCAGGAGCTTTCGGAGGAGGAGCCTCACAACAGCAAGGCCCCACCCCTGGACAACAACAAGGGCCCTATGGACAGCAGCAGCAAGGACAAGGACAACCCGGGGCTTCCGGATTTGGAGACCCATCGACATCCGGTCAACCTGGGCAGGTAGCAGCTCCAATGGTAGGACCAGGAGGACAACCTCTGTCTCCTCAGGACCAACAAGGGGGACAGCAAGAAGCCCAAGAGTCTGGTAGTCGTCGTAAGAGTGGTAAATCTGGCAAGTCTAAGACAAAGGGTCCACGTTCTCCTCCAAAGGATGCTGGTGGTGAAGGTGCAGGCCAAGGGCCATCTGGAGGACAAGGTCAAGATCAGATGCCAATGCAGCAGCAGCCAGGACAGCAGCAAATGGGACCTGGACAAGCACCCATGGGGCAACCTCAGACTCCTCAGCCAGGACAAATGCAAATGACGCCACAACAACAAAAACAACAACAAGGGCTCATTGGACCTCAGGGAGGTGGTCCACAACAGCAGCAGCCTGGCGGTGGACCTCAGGGTCAAGGTCAAAGACAAGGTGGAAGCCCTCCTCAGTCTCAGGCGGGTCCACAACAACAAGGACCAGGCACGATTCAACCCCCACAACAACAACAAATGCAAATGGGGCAAGGGGCGACTCCTTCAGTCAGAGGAAGTCAACCACAGTCTGGACCCCAGCAAGGACAGGGACAAGTGCAAGGACCATCTGGACCTGGAGGCATTATGAGTCCACAACAACAACAAGGACTGGGACAAACACCTCAAGGGGGTCAACAGCAACTCCCTCCTCAAACCCAAACTGGTGGTCCTCCTGCTGGAAGTCCTCAGTTCCAAATGCCGGGACAGGGAGGAGTCCAACAACAGGCTTATGGTCAGCAGCAACAACAACCACCACAACAACAGCTTGTAGGGGGTCCTTCCTCTGGACAACCTCAAACTGGAGGGGCTCCTTCACCGGCGTCTGGACCCGGACAACAGCAACAAGGACAAAAGCCTGGGCAAGGCCCTCAACTGCCTGGTAGTGGTCAACAACAACTTCAGTCAGGCCAACAACCTCAAGGTCAAGGCCCTTATGGACAACAGCAGGCAGGACAACCTCAAGGTCAAGGCCCTTATGGACAACAGCAGGCAGGACAACCTCAAGGTCAAGGGCCTTATGGACATCAGGCAGGACAACCTCAAGGTCAAGGGCCTTATGGACAGCAGGCAGGACAACCTCAAGGTCAAGGGCCTTATGGACAGCAGGTAGGACAACCTCAAGGTCAAGGGCCTAATGGACAGCAGGCAGGACAACCTCAAGGTCAAGGGCCTTATGGACAGCAGGCAGGACAACCTCAAGGTCAAGGGCCTTATGGACA
>JAQIWU010002396.1:0-12336 GCA_034696445.1 Isotomiella minor
AAAAAAAGTTCCAATGAAAGTTGCATGGGCAATCAATCCTCTAGGTCTCTGTCTCTGACAATGTAAATGATTCATGCTTCTACATTTTGCTGCAAAAAGTACAACCAAAAGTTTACTTCTTTTTAGTTGGTCAACCAACCGAGAAGAGAGAGATAGATGTTCCTCAAATGTTTTGACGAAACAAGAATTATTGTTCGTTCCTTCCAACAAGTTTCTCGTTTTGCTGTAGTTGAATTCGAAACACTACGTAATTTGCATAACAGAACAATGGATTTTTAGGAGGAGACATGGGATGAAATGCAGCATGCAAAAACTTTTTTTGGGGCACTTTGAGAAAAAGTATTGAACTTACGATATTCTTTCCTCCTCAATCAAAGTCACTCTCGATTGCTTTCTCTTGTGTCCAAAGAACTTTTTTTTTATTGAATCAGGGCTTTGGTTTTAACTTTGGTTTTCGTATAGAAACTTTTCGGGCCAGATGAAATGGAACTCTTTCACTGATGCGTAAAAAAATGTAAATGCAATGCGTTATGCGTTTTCTGCTTTCCTGTTTCTTTTCTTGTCTCTTTCGAACTTTAACTTTTAGCTCCAACACTCATCCACTTAAGATTCCATCTGACCTCCAAAAATCTGTTTGTGGTTTCTTAAAAACCCCGTTGCGGTGCAAGTAATCTCGCCACCCCAATATGGATACAAGAATCATTAGTTTTTAGAAACGAGGCTAGCAGTTTGAAAAGCTCTCTAAGCTCTGACTTCTTCTTCTTCGTTTCTTTTTACACTGCACCACCTCTTTGGAAATGATCATTACGGAAAAATGTTGTTTGGGATGCAATTTTCTTCCGCCTACGCACGCACACCACGCGCCCGGTCCAGAGCCTCCTCAGTCGTCAGTGGAACATTCAGGCTCACTACCATCGTCGTGTCCCATGCGTATGATTAGATTAGGCACACAACAACCCTCCTCCATTGATAAAACCAGTCACCGTTTTATTGCATACTTTCAGTCTGTTCCAGATTTCAGAGACATAATATAAACATTAAACAAAGCCCATAAATCTCTGCTATTTCATTTACTTTTTACTGCCCCAATCCCAATCTTAGCAAATAAGTCTTTAAACCCAAGCCGTCCTCTGGCGTTTCCTTTTCATAGAGTTCCTGACTGTTTTTTCAGCCTCCTGTATTCTCTAAGCGTTCCTATGCGTGGGTCCCCACCCATAAATACTTATGCGTTTAAAGTTTAAACTTCGACAGTTGCCCTCAATCGCACGTTTGCAGAAAACAAGGCAAAAGACCCTAACTATGAATTGGTGTAGTTTGTATTATGCATGACTTTAAATTCTGCTTCAAAAGGTCACGGTCACACCTACAAGAAGACTGACTGAGACATACAAACTGAGACAGAAACAATCAGGACTTACTTTGCTTTGCGGCTGTCGAATCTGATGTTGAGGAAACTGGCTCCGAGTTGTTCGGACACAGGAACTGAAAATGTCATCCATGCTATGAAACCTTTTCTTTGAGCTGAATTTGGCACCTCTGTTTTCTTCGTCCTCCTCGTCGAGACCCACGACGCCATGGTCATGTTCCACACGATTACCACCACCACCACCACTCCGGCGACGACGCTCTTCGCATACATCGAGCAGATTGGAGTTGGAATTGGCTCGCCTCGTCGTAATTGGAACGGTGACAAAATGACTGTTGGCCACCAACAGAGAGGACAAATCTTCCAAACTCAATCGCTTCTCAAACTCTGCCATCATCATCCCCTGCTGTCATTTATGTATATCCTTCAAAACTTGTCCCCGTCGTCCCGTCGCCCAAATTGACATCTTAACTCACCAGAACTGTCATTCGTGAATCACTGGCGAATTAAAACCACAAAATATTCATGAGTCGTTCGTTGAACTTGAGCTCTGAATCATCAAGCTTCCTCTTGATTAGGTCTGACTCATTTTTTAATTAAAGTCCCCCAAGTTTTAACTTTAAATGTCAAATGTTATCTTTTTAGTAAAGTCAATGTTTACCTTTCTCTCAGTCAGTCTATTGGTCTAGTCTACTATGGCACTTTGGACAATATGGACGGCACTAATTTAAGTAGGACGACGACCGGAATTTTAGCAACTTTTGAAATTACATTTTTGAAATCAAATCAGGGACAAGGAACGAAGAAGGTCCCTTTCCGAGTTTGAGGAATGGGAATGGAAGCAACAAAAACAAAAGCAATTAAAAAATATCCCCGTGATTGAAGGAGGCGGTGGTGGGCCCATGTGCTTCATCGTCTCCCCTCATCCAAAACATTTAAAATCCTTTCACCAACCAAAAAAGGATAAACCACCACCACCACCACCGCACGCAGAGCAGACAGATGATGATACGAACACGAAACGAATCACCACCACCACCACCAACCTTCTATTTGGTTCGTGTACAAAATTCTCTGCTGCTTGGTTTAAAAAAAGCTATTTAAAATTATGGTCACAGTGGTTATAGGGTTTCGTCCTAAATATTGTTCCACAATAGTCAGAGTGACCCAGACCCTTTATTTGTAAGCTCGTAGTCTCGCATCCCTTCTCTCAGGTTCAGGTTGAAGTAAGTCCTTATTTCGATGTTGACATCATATGTTTAAATGACGTGACTTCTTGCCTTTTTCTAGACCTCAAGTGGCTCAAGGACTTCCCGTGTGTGATGGCAAGAAAGAAGGTTTTTGACGAGAACGGGGAGGAGCCACAAAATGTGCAGACTCTGGTCAAAGAGGGTGGAGGTGGAGGGGGACATTGTGAGAAGCCACCCTTGTATCGTAATAACCACTTCCTTGGAGGAGGCACTGGGGTACAAAATGAGTTCAGACATTCCAACGCTAAAAACTTGGAGGAGTCGATTGACAGTGCGGTAGGGAGACAATTGTTCAACATTGGATTGGCAATTAGGGAAATGCCTGGGGATGGGTAAGGCGATATGGAATTGGAAAATTGGTTCTTTTAATTTGTTTTCTAAATCTTTGACAGAAACTGCTTGTTCCGTGCTCTCAGTGACCAAATTGCGGGTTCTTCCAGAAACCACCTTGACTATAGGCGTGCTGTTGTTCAGTATATGAAGGAATGTAGGGCCGATTTTGAACCGTTCGTTGAAGATGATGTTCCCTTTGATAAATATGGTACTACTTTATTAAAAAGCGTCTGACATATGCATATCGAGTTTACAATATGCTTTTTATTACAGTGCAACGTCTGGCACAAGCTGGAACATTCGCTGGTAATGATGCAATTGTTGCCTTTTCAAGGTATGACATGTTTAGTGATGATGGTAATGTCAAAGTGGTCTATATACCGTGGTTGATTTCAGGCTACACAACGTGTCTGTTGTGATTCATCAACTCAATACCCCTGCTTGGGTAATCCATCCCTCGAAAGACTCTCAAGAACCTATCCATGGCGGTCGTGAAGTGCACATATTTTATAGCAATGGTGATCATTACAACTCAGTACGACGAATTGGGGACCTTTCAGAGAGTCCTACTAATATACGACTGCAAGTACAAGTAAGTTACTTAGCTTAGTTTATGTAGCCTTTACCTTATTCTATTTACTTTATGTAACATAGACGGGGGCTTCCAAGCAAGAATTTGATGCAAGTGGAAAGAAGTCGCCTCCGCATACAGCCTGTAGCACCGTCACTGCATCAAGTCTAGGTTATCCTGTCCAATATGAGAGTAAGAGGGATGAAGACTATTGGGTGAAAGATTCTGGAGATATCGATCGTCTAGTAGAAGAAGTCATGCAACAGACAAACTATCCCGACCCAAATTTAATTAGAGAGACGTTAATAGACTATAATTTTGATATGGTGGCTACAGTGGAGTTTGTCATTTCGATGACGGATCTAATGAACCAGCATCAGTATCAGGAGCCCTTTGTAAATCTAGACAACACGAGTCAAAACGCAACGAATCCTGACAATACCGATTCAGTTCCAATTCAAATCCCCGTGACTATAATGGAGAGGAGTTCCCCGAAACCAGTTACGACAGAGACAGACCAATCGCCTGTTCATTCTCCAGGTAATTTCTTTTTTAATATGAATGTGGATTCAAGTATTAATATAAAATATCCAATGAATTTTTGTAGTGGGGTCGGTTGAATCGGATGACACGAATTCGTCTTCCATAGTCGACAATGATAAGTCTAGTCAAGACAACGTCGTCGAGGCCAATGTCGCAAATGATACAGAAAACAAGGCACCGGTTAATAACAGTCGAAAAGAGGTACTGTCTTCTCTTCTCCTTCATGTTTCCTGGCCTAACTGCATAAAATGATGTAGGTAAAACGGACAACAACACGCCAAAAAAAAGATTTAAGACGCAGAGAAAAAAGACGCGATGCGGATCGCCGGAAAGTGACAAATACCGGGGCATCTGCTGACAAGGAGAATACTGTAGTTATATCGCATTTAGGGAGTCTGGACATATAATTGTTCAAGCTAAATCAGTGGAGAGGATTTATATCGACGGAGCCTTTCCTGAAATTATTAACGTAATTAATTTAGGCACTAATTTTCACACGCAAGTAAGCAGTGCAGCCTGCAAACTAAACCGCTCACATTATTCACGCCAAGTTACAATAAAATACTCGTGAAAGTATTTATTCACGAAAGACAAGTGGAGACAACACTCTTATGAAAACAATGTATTTAGTTTTAAGGGGTTATACTTCGACGAAAAAAAATCAAGGACCAAGTTCCCTTATCGACTACGCGTCACGCGTGATAGAATTTCTTGGCCTGTCTTTTGGTTTACCAAGGGAATGAAAGATTCGTTGGACCAAATTCTTGTTGGCAATGGGAGGATAGATCTGTCAAAATTAAATAACTTTTTAAGTGGTCGAACATAAATTAGAGATTTCATAGATTACCAAATGCACTGCGTATCCCATTTTTCTTAGCTGCCTGACCACCATTTTTCCCTGTCCAGAGAGCGTCATGTTATCATATTTTCTTATACTATCTCCCCTGTTGCATAAATATAGCACATGGAAAGTAGGTTCTTTCTTGTCCTGTGGATGTATCCACTTAATTTGATGTTCCTGGATCGTTCTGTACCAAGCAGGTATTTTTACAAATTCACCCTGGCGACCAGTGCAGAAAACGACCTCTAAAATTAAAATACGGTTCTTACATGTCATGGATAAAGTGACACCAACTTTTGTAGTTCTACACACGGCTTACTTTTACAATAATGCTGAGGCAGGATATTGAAAATACCGTAACACTCTGCGTCATCAACAAGAGATTCTACGTCCGTGAAAATCATTTTGAGGTTGCTTTCATACATCGACACTTTTGAAAAGTCACTAGAAACTCCTCGGTTAACTCTTGCAACATGACACTAAAAAACATTCAAAATGAGACACATCAGAAATTCATTAGTACAAGCCATTGTACCTGGAGTATGTGGTCCAAAGTAGACTTATCTAGACGGGACCCGGTATACCCTTCGAGCTCCAACTCGGCACAAAAATCCAAGCATGCCATTTCACGGAGAAGCTCATCGGGTACTCCCTCACCTATTCAAACATAATTCATTCAAGGGAAAAGGTGAAAATTATCGTACAAAGTGGTCATACCATAATGTGTATCTCTGAAATCCTTGTTTAAGACCACATCAATTAAATCCAGGGGATACACTTCCTTCATGCTAAGATAGTGCAAAATTGCTGGCAAACACCTTCCGTACTCGTTCAATTCATTGGCCCTGTCCGGTGATCTCAACTCTTGAACGACCTCATTTGCTAGAAGGTTATCGCAGTCTGTATCAAACGTTGCTATGGCAAGACAAATCCGCTCCAATTCCTTCAGTCTTACTGAATGAATGTCCCCTTTCAGTTTCTTCAGAACAGCGTCAACCAGGGGCATACATGGGTACAGTGTCTTAGTTCCTATGAGTGCCAGATGAGTACATCCTTGAAGGCTTAGACGGTCAACTTCAGAAACATAAGCCTTTTGAAAGTCGTACAACAAGTGTCTGCTTTTATCGATTGAGGAAAATCTCAGGAACTTGGCTACCGCAGCAACAGCAACTGAACCCACATCTTCTTTGGCGACGATGAACTTTTGTACCATTTGACCCAGAACATCAAAGTCTTTAATAGCAGTCAATGTCTTGAAACAGGCCATTGCTACAATTGCTACCTCATGATGGTTGAATTCCTGCACGTGGTCCTTTAAGTAGTTCCTTATTTCAAATGCTAATGCCGACTTGGGTGTATTTCTCGCTAGGTTGAGACAGTACAAGGTTCTGATAAAATGCTCCTTGCTAAGTGTATCACACTTGGTTAGACACAAACTCATCAGCTTCCTGTGAAACGTAACAAATCTTGCCAACTTCAATCCATTCCAGACGTCTGCACATTTAAATAGTTCGTCCATGTCCCATTTAGACATTCTCCGAACACATTCTTGGTCAAGCCTTCTCCATATATCGAGATAAGGAGGGTCTTCACGACTGGGACAAGGGTGGAAGGATTTGACATGATGTATAACGCCTAGCAGCTCCCCGTCACTGATGGATTTCAAGTCAGTCAATACGGCCTCTATCACCGGACGGTTTAAGGCCGAAGTAATGGTTTGTTCACAGTGACGAACGTCCTTGGCAATGGTAGCAAAGTTCAGCACTGGTTGGGACAGTGAAGTCGTGGAGGATGGATTATAAAATGTGGATGAGTAGACCGGATGACTACGAAGATAGTCTTCCACGTACGAGTTTTCATTTGCAGGAAAAGGGTGGATGCCATCAAAAGGCTTTGACCCTGTTTCATGGCTATCGTGTGGGCCTGGGTAGACGGGAGGTGATGTCGCAGTCTCCAAGGATTGAATCACTTCTTCAGAAGAAGCCAAATGAGACGCCGACCGCGATTGTGCTTTCGAAGGGAAGAATGATTCCACGAGTCTTCGTTGCCGAGGGAATGTGCCAAAGGTCCCTTCCGGGGAAGAAACCCTTCCACGGCAACAAGGATCCAGCAGTGTCCTCCCCTTCAGCTGCACCTTAAGTGACCCCTTGGGTTTGACTAGACAAAGAGTAGAAGAAGACGAGAGACCTTTGACCGGTTTCCCACCACAAAGGAAAAGGAAGGATCGGACTGCTTCAATCGAGGAGTGTCTCATCCTGCCCTGTCGTCTTATTCCATTAGTCTTCCTAGAAGAACAAGAAACATTCTAATGTCAATTCCTGGAATTAATTTATACAGTCCATGTGGCCACCTTGATTTTTGTAATTTCCGATTCGGGATCCAACTCGAGTTTCATCAGCAGGAAGAGAGCAAGCACCTGGCAAGAAATTACCGCCTGCCTGATCCAAAAATAAGAGGAAACTGCGAAGGAGTGCATGCGATCTCAGCTTTCTCTGGACTGGCTTACCACCTCACTTTCACTTTCATTTTCATTGCTTTAGATTCATTTCAACTATACAATGCGTGGGTTCATTTCAAAATGCATGGACTGCATGGTTTATTGACTAGTCTATTACCAATTTAGCAACAAATCAAATAGTGCGTCAGTATCTAACTAGTGACATTTTTACGTTTAAGGGTAGTCCTAACGAATGTTCATAAACTAAATCAAGTGACACAAAAGTATGCCTACTTTCTTTACCATACGCTAGGATAGTGTCACATAATGTATCGTTATCAAGTATCACTGTCGTCGTCGTATAATCCAATAATTCAAAACCTTCAAATTCCTTCCAATCCACCCATTTCTATGGTGGATTTTATTTGAGATACTTGTTGATCTGTCTACCCCATGTCCATGAAGTTGAAGGAGACCCGTACTGAGTTTTCTTGAGTGATTGAATGTTTCGTTTTCCACTGGGTAAGAAACCTGTCCTAGCCACTGATCCAATATAGCGTTTTTCATAGGTTCCTGTTCCTTCACCCACAAATCTTCCTCGAAAGTGTCGAGGAAACCAGCCACCGCGTGCCATTGTGCCTAAAAAAGTTAAGTAAAAGAAATGTGTCAAAGTGTCAGCGTGTTTTTCGCATGGGTGATTGGCTGTAATGGTCTAAATTGTGTGGGCATTATTACCCAAGAATCGTTTGTTTTTTTGTGAAGACAAGTCCAAATCACCATCGTTTATTGGGTACAGCTTCAGTGATGCTGGGTCCATCAGATAGTCGGAGGAAGAAGAAGATGGATCGGGGAAATCTGAGTAACTACTTTCACCCATGTCCAAGTCCGTATTGTATTCTGCAGGGTTTTCCTCCATCCTTACTCCACGTTTCATTGGAAGAGAATTGAATTTTGCAATGGCTCCCATATGCCTCTTATCAGTGTCTCCGAGTATTTCATCTACAAACAGAGAAGACTTAGAAAATTGGTTGTCGTTGTATGGTTTCTTTTCTTTACCGTCCATGACTGAGGTTGAACCACCATTCCTCGGATTTAACTTTTCACTAAGGTCAGCGTACGAGAAAGGACCAACGATGTATTCATCAGAGTTGTAGTCAAATCCCGTCCTTCCACAGGAAGTAAGCTGAAATTAGTCCAACAAACCGTCCTTCCTTCAATTCAATTAATTAGTTGATTCAGTCTCTCATCGCATTCATCATTTGGATGCAAATACATTGCTTTAGGGCACTAAACAAACTCACATCCTATGGTACGCAACAGTTTGGGTACAAGCTAGACAGTGCTTTCTCCCAAAGTGAAAGGAAACGCGACTTGACAAGATAAACCCAAACTTCCATATCCCTCAGACCAGACCTAATAAAGCTCACTTGTTCTTCCAATTACACTTAATTTTGAAAGACGCAACCACACTCTCAGGAAGCGGTTCTCCTTCGTTATTTTAATGCTACAGACAAATGACACGTGTCGTTATTAGAAATAATGTCAGTTATGGGTTGGCATAGATTAATAGCGACCGAAAAATTTAACGCTGCAGACTTGATGTCTTGTATCGTAAGGTGGGCGGAATTTCGACATGAATAATGGGACCTGAGAGTATTGACAATTTCTGAGAGGATCCTTTTTCAATTTTGTTTTCCTTTCGTGTAGTTATGTGTTTACTTTAAAACCTATTATGCATTATGTCTCTTACAGAACGGAAAGTTTATATAGCGTGTATGGGATGATTTCGAACAACCTGGCATTTTTGCTTTCGGCTGGTAGGTTTTTACAGACAGGAATATCTGCATAATTTTGCTAATTTGTCTATAAAGTTATTTTCGCAAACCAACGGCTTTCCATTTGGATAAAAATTTTGCAAAGTGAGTTACTTTCTTGGATGTACTACGCAATGGGGCAAGTTGACACAACTCTTTATTAACTTGGAAACGGAAACTACTTCGCAAAGTAAAGTTGAGTTTAGCAATGGGTAATGCGAAACTCCAAATTCCGAGGTGGAGATCACGTAAGGAATTCCGTACTGGAAGAATTGGAGAGGATAATGCGTAGGAGTTTCTTAGCTATTTGCTAACATTTCTAGAAGTGTCTGACTATATTTGTTCAACTTTCGTTTGCAATTTATTGTTTGTAACTTTCAAGTAATGTACTGACGAAATAGGATTTAAAACAAAAAAATTCAATGCGTAAAATGTCACCGGGAGGCCATTCCTTAAAATTAATTAACTGCACCTTAGCAATTATTGACAGAACAATACTTCAACCTGCTTAATTACTGACATTCTCAAATTCAAACTTTTTACTCTACATGAAAAACTATTTGTCTTCCGCTGTGTCGAATTCATTGTTCTAAAACCTGTTGCTATTCATGACAGCAGGAAGGAATTCGCTCTTCTCAAGCACAAAAACAAATTAGATAAGTTGAATCTGACAATAAAAGTGCCTTACGGCAAAAAGACGTTAAATTAAAAATAGTTCTTGTTTGTTTTTTGTTTGTTTTTATCTCGTTGTCTAAACATTGCGACCGAGAAAGAGAAAGTAAAACTCGTGATGCTTAGAGCGGACTTCATCCTCATTTATTATGTCATAGCAACTAGGATGGGACAGTTGGACAAAGAAATATCTAAACTGATTCCAACACATTAATATTCTGTCCAGCAGGTATTCATTTCCTTTTTTCCATAACATTTACCTTTTCTTTATGCAGGAATTTATTGAGTCATCATTTGAATCTACAGATTCACTAGCGAGGCTTTCTCCATTTCTTTATCAATTCCTCTCAATGTTGGACATTTAGAATCTGTTCCTACCCACGCTTTCATTATAAACCAAATGGTCTGGAAACTTTAGATAAATCGAAGGCAACTACATTTGTATTTCCACCCTATAAATTATACATTCACTTCCTCAAGAAAAGAAATGAAACGACGCAACTCATCTATTTCGACTATCTATGCTGACCACCCAAGTCCTTCTACTGACCCTTAATTTGTTGCTCGTATAGAATGCCCAGCTTAATAGTTTTCTACGGATTTGCTTATTATGGAAGGTTTCCAATCTGCATTTTGCAGAGTATTTCATACAGAGTTGCAAAACAAGGCCATAACGTACCTGCAGCAAGACCAAGCAGTAAAAAATGCTTATTCCGGATGGTTTCCAAAATTGATGACCACATAATTCAGAGCTTCCGAGGAGGGTCAATCTAGACGCCATATTTCAACCGTTGAGAGAATTCCCACAAATTACAAATGCCAATACTATTAAATGTATTTAGGTATTGGAAAATTTAAGTTCAGCCTAACTTTCCACAGAAGAACCTTAAATTCAGCCAATTTGAAGAAGCGTGTATTGTGTCTGTTTTCGGAGAGGGATGCTCTACAAGTGAGCCAGATTGTTTCGTGCGGCTTTCTCTTGGTCTCTGCTTTCTCCACAGTTCGTCCTACACACAAAGCTCACTTGACTCAGTTTCAGCCTCTCTCTTATTCTCGCTCACGTAGTAAAGGCAGACCTTATTCTACGTTCTCATAGCGAGGAGGATTAAGACTTTCAAAATTGAAACGATTGTATAAGAGAAAACCATGGTAAAACATTTGCGACATCACGGAATCATTTCAACCAAAGTGCACCATTATTTGAGTATTATTATTATTATAACCCTAATGGTAATGCAACATCCAAATAATGCCCTATAGGCTAATACAAATTGCGTCATATATCCTTTTGGAATTTACAACAATGCGGCAGCAGTTGATCCTTGGAACAATAAGTGAGTCACCACCGATCTCAGTTTTTTTTAGCTTTTCTCTCGCTCACGCTCGAATTGAAAAGTGAAAGCTGCTATGCGAGAGATCACAAGTGCCTCTTTCACCATAATTCGCCACCCACATGTTTCCTTGAAGTCTTTCAGTCAGCTATTTCATGAACAGTTGAAAACACTAGAGGAATTTATGGGAGGAACTCATTTGGAGTACTTCCCAGTTTTTTCGGGATTAAAAGGATCAACAACGTTGTGGAAAGTGCTTATGATATTTGGTCATAAGCCATTTTTGATACATTAAAAATGCATTAACTGCGACAAATGGATATGGATATGACCCCAAATTTCAAATGTACTAGACTTTCTAACTGAAATTGAACACTGAATTTCTTGCTACAAAAATAATTCATCTTCTCCGACGTTTAAGATAATTACTGTCGCTAGAGAAAGAGCAAAATTATGTCTGTTTTCAAAGGAATTGACGTATGAAATGGTTAATTCAGAAAGAAAGGAAGCAGTTCGTGCCCTTTGTCACGTCAACTAAAGATGGATAGGTTTGGGTATTACGACAGTCTTGATGGTAGAGCATTGGTTACATGTAATGAAAGTAACGCTGCGGTGAAACACTATTTATTAATTAGTGAACCCAATGCTGCCTGCAATTATTGCTTAGCGAAACACAAGGGAGACAGACTTTACAACTGATGGACTACAACATCTTCGACTTGTCAAGCCTACCTATTATTGGCGACGCGTCTTTTCATAGAAAACTTATCGTTATCACTCATTCCTATCATTATATTACGCAAATGATAAAACAAAAAATTTGCATACGTATCAAGACGGGATTCAAACACCATAAAGCGACGCGCAAAAAGCACAATGAATTCACTGATTGACATTTCCAATTGCCAATTACCTACTAATTACAAGCATAAAACTAACCCCTATTGGTAGTTTTATTTGATTTATAAAGTGACCATACCAACCGTTATACACCTACTTAAGGATGCAATGAATTTTCGATGTACGAATGAAGCAAGTTTCATCTTGCCTGAAATGTACATGTTATACCGACCACTTTTGCAATTTGCGACTCAACAAGACTCAACAGCCCCTAATACCTGTCTTTGGCTTATCCCCATACTTAAGTTTGCACTTTTGCGTTTTAATATACGTTGTAG
>JAQIWU010002397.1:0-12332 GCA_034696445.1 Isotomiella minor
AATCAATTTGCAGAATTACTAATCACAAAATAAAAATCTAAATCATAATTCGTATCATCAAGAAAGGTGTGTATAGATAGTCCTGAATAATTACTACAATCAGAAGGATTGCACATTTCAGTGCTTGTAGTTTCAATTAGGTTTTTCTCATCGCTTCATTTCACATTTATTGGCTGCTTCGGACTTTTATATTCAAAGGAAGTTGAACTGAGAAAGTTTGTAGCCGGTACACTTGTAATTTTAATTCAAGTATAAAAGAGAGATATAAAATAAATTAGACAAAACTTCCCACACAATTCACCAACTTAATAAGCTTCCTTTTCCACACTTTGCCTCATTTAGTTGCATTTCTCGTCTTCAAATTAAGCCGCATCACGAGTTTTTTTTTAAAAAAAGGTTTGTTGGTTTTCTTTAGCAGACCGTCAGTGCACGCATACAGAATTAATTCGCCGACCATTATGTCATTACTCATTAAATGAAGGCAGGGAATGATAGTTTATGATATGACGGCACTTCCGGTGACAAGAGAATCCGGGCTCTTTTTTCGCCAGGTTTCCACCCACGCTCCCCGTATCGTTTGTGTTCTCCTGCTTGTTGAATCTTTTTACGACTGTATAATAATTACATAATGATTACACGGGTATTTAATGAATGAATGCAATACAAATAATTATTAAGTCATTACTGCTCTCTTTGGCATTTACATTTACAGGCAGTGCTTGCTTTTGATTGTTTCAAAAGTAGCACTCGGTTCGGTTCGTCTTAAGTTTAGAAGCTATTACGTTACAGCATAGCTTCAAGCCATCCTGTGAAAAAAAAACAAAGCCAAGAGTTTAGAGGGAATAACCTTCAATTAAAGTCAGTCTTCTGTTGTCCTACTTTTTTTCCTACAACAGCTTAATCGATCACATTAAGTTAGATGTATTCCTTTTCCTATGGGAGATGCATCCACCTTCCTGTTACCTACTTTTTAAATAGACTGATTAATCCCTTAATTAATCAAACCAAACAAGAAGTTGCTGGATGATAATGCTTGCTCAAAGCTGTCTGTAATCTGCTACATAATCATTTAAAAGGATTGTTTAAAATCTAATTTTTGCGTTGTCTGTGTTCCTTACTCTAATTACGTATTTCATAATTAATTCATTTCTACCCGAAAAAATCGTTTCGGTTCAGATGAGATCAGACATCAGAGATGGCTAAAACTAAAACCTACAATTTATATGATTGATAAGCTCCTAAAAAATCGGTTTTTATTTGTGACCCACATTGTTAAAATTAATTGTGAATCAGACAATTGATTATTGTCTCTCCTCACCCCAACCTCAACCTAATTCATTTAATCGCAAAAAGAATATTTTCTCACTTTTGTGCATTCTTCTTTCATCGCTTCACTTCAAAAAATAATGAATATGCCTACGTATTCTGTGCACCCAACCATTGGATAAAGAACCGCATTTTGAACCATATTATTAAACAAAAGATTCTATTAAAAATAACAATAGTGGTCAACGCGAAACCTTCAATCAGTAGGAACTTTTTCGGGACATGAACCCACTCAAACTGATGAATACTTTTTAGAACATTGCTCAAAACATTTTATGGCATTTTCATACACCGAAGTTTTATCCTTCAACGAAAAAGTCAAAATAATAAAAGCAAGAGTTAAGTTGCGACGTCCTTATTTGTAGTTTTTATTGAAGATGGACGTCCGATTGGAATGTCTACAAACATTTGCTACACCTTCATTAGTATTTTATTGAATTCTTCTAGGTTGTTGTATCCATTTAAGGTTGCAGTAAAACAAACTTTAGTCACAGTTTGGTCCTATCAACACAAATTTTCAAGTGCCTACCGCGTTACGCCCTATTTCCGAACTGTTCTACCACTACCCCATTCTTACTTAACGTATTTGTACTTGCATTTGCTAGATTGACTTGAAAATAATTTCGCTTCTCAATTCATTTTCATTGCCCCTTGATAAAAGCTAAAACTCATCATGATGTTCATGTACTGAAGGAGCGTGATTTTTATTTTTAGAGTGGCTTAAAAAGTCTTAAAACCTTAAAAAATTATAACTCTCATTATCTTTAGACTTTTACTTTACTGAATTGGCTGTTGAATATAAAAAAACTCCTGCTGCTTCTTCATTACAACAATTTAGCTAGCAGCAGACAATTATTGTTAGAAAGAAAAATTCTCACATCATTCCAGAGACATTCTACACTCGTTTGACAGCCGCAGGAAAGAATGAGAACGCATGCTTTAGCTTTATATGTGAAGGAAAAACGTAACGCAATTGCACGCGTCTTGCACTTAAAATAGAATCTCATTTAAATTTAAATGCAAGTTATTTCTGTTGATTGAGGTCAGAGACATAACGGGAAGGATTCTTTCTTTCACGAAGACAGTCGCAGAGAAATACACAAACGTGAGTGTGCGTCATTGTCATTATTGCCATCCATAACCAACATCAATAAACAAACGATGAAGCACAGGTACGAACCACATAGGCAAGAAATGAGTTGCTTGCAAATGCGAAAACAGAAGAATGCGAAACTTTTTGAAAATAAAAAGAGGACCACATTTTTATTTTGACATTGAAATCAACCAAAATTAAATTCTTTTCATTTTTGTTCTACGGTAATTCATAGATTCAAATATTCCAATTTCCTTGTTAAAAATGCGCAAGAAATTGTTAGGAATTTACAATCCAAATGACTTAGGTATTTGTCAATCTAATATAAACCGAGCAAAGATGAAGATCAGACTAAATGATTACAATAATAAATACCGTTGTCATTTGTCGCTCGTCATGCGGATTTGGATTACAATTCTTATTGCATTGTTATTATTATTCCATTCTGATGGCAATAAAGTCTATCACAATAATTTCTTTCAAGACGCGTTACAGATGACTTCGTTAAAATTCATCCCTCGACCAACTTTGACGACCTGGTTTATTAAAATCGCAAATTGCATTGAAATATTTGTGACGGAGGCTAAGGCTATAGACAACATGACAGCAAAAAGATCGGGTCTTTGTTTAAAATTGCTGAGAAAGTATGATGTTTAAAAACTACATGCAAATGGTGTGATGAAGGCAGCTCTGACAAGAGTGCAAGACTGGGACAATTGTATAATTTCGGTTGAAAAAATCACTATTGTTTTTGGACAACAATAATCTAGTTTTTATTGAAGCAAATGTCAAAAGAGGAAAATATGGAATGCTTTCTGTTGACACGCGTCATTGTAAAACCAAGGCATGGCATGGCATTTGGTTTTGACACTTACCACCGTAGTGCCTCATTCTGTTAGGAAACGTAATTTGTCATTTGTTTACAGAATTGCAATGGGTGTGTACCTTTAAAGTAGATTGCAAAGCTAAATGACATCTCTCACCTCCTTACTTTGAAACTAAGCTTCACCCATTTGCTCATCAATCTTCAATCTATGCTTTACAAAATGTTTTGTAAGTCTCCTTGTTTCTTTATCCATAAACATAATGCCAGGCTGGGCAAAGGAGGATAGCGGGTAGGTGGATTGTCACGCCAAAAACGCACAATCCGAATTCGATTTATTTCATGGAAGATGAAAAGAAAATGGGATAGCTCTACCATTGCAAAACCTATCAAAACTTGCAAGTGGATGCTATACTACTGTGGATAAAATATCGATATGGGCTTACAGTAATGGATTATTTTAGGCGGTGTCATCGTCATCTCTATGACTTGTGTAAAAGGTTATTTGCATCGCTGATTTTAAGTGGTACCTGCTGCGTTATGGATGGCTGCAACACTTTACAAATCCTTAAACTTTCTATCCGGTTGCACCACTGCATTTTTGCATTCACCATGTTTATGCGAATCTTCTACTGTTTAGTTTTGGTTTGTTTCAAAACAACTATGATTAATTGTCTCTGTACCTGAACTTTGGCTACAACTTTTGAATAAGACCTTGTAGGAAACTGTCTTTGATTTCGCACAATGGTCAAAGTTTAGTATGCACACGCATGGGAAGGAGCTTCAAGAGCTTCTTCTTCTTCAAAGACATCACATGAGGACTTATGAGAATTATTCCAAAGAAAGTGCGCACATCCCTCTTCTCACTCCCGGATTAAATTAGTGAAATCATATTCGTCATTGAAGGTCTAAAGTGCATGGCGTAGGAGGAAAATGAAAGTGAATCCGGTGTGGTGGCCCAATTGCAAATGTAAAAATATGCAAACTTTTTAAGGATTTCCTTTTAAGTGTAAATGTTTTAGACAATAAGATGTTCAATCTTAATTTTTCTGCAACACCTAAACAATAAACCGGTCTAGCAAAGTGCCAGTGACTCATTATTTCTATAATGCATACGCTGGATGTTTAAGAAAATTTCACTTTCTTTTCATAAGATTATGTCTCACATTGTCAAAATAAAAAAAATGCATAGCATATTTCACACAAAAATAGTAATTCATTGTCCATGAACGAATGAAAAGGCCATGACACGCATCCCTTCCACTGAATTCAATCTGTTCTAGGAAACGTTCCAAGAGAATTTTTTGCATCTTTCGCCCATAATCTTTCGTCAATTGAACAATTGAAAGGGGAAGCACACTTTAATTAATCAATCACATTAATTCGAGGCTACCTGATCCCTTAACACAATCATCCTTCAACGTCATTTTTGCAAAATTGAAAGATCGGTTGTAATGAAAATTGAAACATTTTTGAAAGAATGGTGAATTGCTCAAAATGAAGAATGTTTTAAGGAATATTCTTAGGTAATGGGAATCACAATTGGATGACGATCCTAAAAAAAAGTATAGGAGGAAATGTGACGTGACGAACGGTAGGGTTGAAGCAGAAAGAGGTCCATGCCTTTTTACATAATATCAAAAGTTAGTTTAAACCACCTAACTGTCATGATGTCTTGTTGATTAGACATCAAAAGAAATATTAAAATCATGAAATCGTGACGCGTCTTTTTTCACTAATGGAGCAGAAATTAATCGTAATGAATTCTACATTCTTTCTCTTGGCTTTGATTTTTCTGCGAAACCGATTGTTAAATAAAAAATACGTGGCATTGTGTGCAAATCCAAACGAAGTTTGATTATTATTATCATCATCGTCACATTATTGGGTGGAGGTCCGCAGAATCAAACTATGTAGCAATAATGGTACATTTACCAAAGTGAACTTTAGAATTAGAATTATTTATTTAGCAATTCTAAAAACTTTTAGCAAAAGAGCAACCATAAATTTCACACGCCTCTGGTTTGGCTTAAGCCACTTCCATCCTATGAAATCATAGTGCTTAGTGCAGTGGCAATTCGTATTGTCTCAATCAAAATAGATGATGATGACTACAATTTATTTTGACGGTATGGCACTGCCAAAGCAAGCTAAAATCTTCCTTCTCAACTCTTTTTTTTTGTGCAAAAAGCTTGCTTTTATAGTTTTTGTGTAAGTTTAAATCTTTGTTGTATACTCGTATATAGCGGAGAGAGGCATTGACCGTTCTTCATTCTTTAGCTACATTTTAAATTCGAAGGAAGGGGATACGCCAATGCAATGTGGTAACACAAGCTCGGTTTTAGTTTTTGGCCAAACTTAAACCGTGAATATGGTTGTACGTCATGCGTACCAAATAACATAAAGTTTTGCCATTTACCTGTGGCAATCGCGCAGTCACAAAATAAATGCGAAATATAGGTACTCATCTTCTGCATTTTATCCCGTCACATCTTTGTGTCGAATTTTCGCTTCCCATCTTAACCGAATATTTAGTAATTTCCTTCATCTCTTCTCACCCGCTATATTTAATAACAATCATAGAATAAATGACGATGATACGATGAAGTAGCAGCAACACTTACTTTCCTTCCTCCCACACATAACAAAGAAAAATGAGTGCATGAACCTGTGCATGCATGAAATTGATGAAAATGAAAAAAAGACACTCATTCCTAACAAAAATTATTATGATCTAACACTGCAAATTGGCGGTGAAATTATAGAGAAGATGAAGAAGAAATAAAATATAACAGGGACTTCTTTCCGTAATTACTGAAACCTCCAAATAATTTTATAACATTTTGCACTTTGTCTTCTCTCACGTCATGTCATGTTATGTCATTCCTTTAAATCAAAGTAATTGCAAATTGAAGATTGGGCATGCACAAACTGTTCTTCTTCGGAGGCATCTTAATCTTTTCGGTAAAAAATAAATGTGATTTGCTAAAGTTCAAATTGAACCTGTCTCACAATATTTCTAATCAAATCTGCATGTAACAACAACAATCAATCCCAAGGCTATGCTGAAGCCTCGGTAATTTGGTCAATAAAGATGCTGCATCACACATTAAATAATGTTATATTCAGCTTATTGCATTCTTTGTTTCATCTTCATTTAAATTCCTCTTCTTCTTTATGGTCATCATAATAATAACATAACCGAATTCCATTGACTTCACCTTTATTGTTTTGTACCTTTAAGAAGAGAATGGCAAAAACATGGTCATAACACAACATCAACAAATCATCATAAGACTAATTTGCATTCCCGTGTTTGTTAGGGCTGACCGACCGACCGACCAGGGCAGAAGTGGCTGTTAAAAAGAAGGATTGCAATTTCAAGGCAAGGCAATCTTAAACGAAATCTAACTGTACTTTTTCTACCCTCTTTGCAAATCTTCTTGCTTGTGCCAACAATCCCAAACTACCTACATGCATTCATAAGTTACAAAATTCTTTTGCAGTTTTTTTACCATCGTTAAAGTAATCGACTTATACTTTCCTTTTAAACCAAATCAGATAATTTTGAAAACAAGGAAAACCTCTATTTTTATTATCGCCTGGGAGTATAAGTGGAGTAATAAGGATTCTCGGCTGGAAGGAAGAAAATGAGTTTGTTTAAAAAATGCTACAGGAAATGGAACAAAAAACTTTTATAATTACAGTTATTTTAATGCTTTTGAAAGAACCAAAGTAAAGTGCGAAATAAAATATATAAGAAGATGTGACTTATCCTCACAACTTCCACAACATAATTTATATTTTTGTACCTAAGCATGCCTGGGTATTCATATTTTTTAATGAGCCATAATGTGACACGTCCCTCTCAGCAGCATCAAACCTCGGATGATCAATTATCTCCTGCACACCTTCGAATGATTTAAAGTTTCTTGTATTTTTTAGTGCATTGCAGATACAGAAAGTAAACGTGAGTGAGAAAAATCCCATGAAAACTCTCTCTCTCGACCTGTCTTTTCTTTGATGATCAGATAAATTAAAGGGAAAAGTCAAGTTCTTTAATCTTTCTCCTTTGCACTAAATTAAAGTGAACTTGCCATACATTCCTTTGCTTTTTACAACGTAGATACATATTAAAATTCACACCAAGCTACTCACAAAAGTTCATTTGTAATCTACGTTTTGTCTTCTTGTTGCATATTAATATTTAATCCGACAGGGATTTATTTTTTCCGTATTTACGTTAGATTAATTCAATGAAATGATGAGGTGAGTTGCTTTACTTTTACCAGGAAGACTGATTGAGTGGGGGTGGATGACTTGCGGTTTTCTTCTTGATTGCATTTTATTTTGCTATTTCAATATTCAGGCAACTTCATCAAATCATTTTCTCGGATTTCTATTTCGAGGCTTGATAAATCAATGCTTTCTTTCTCTGTTAAAAGAGAAGGAAAGTTAAATGACTTGCGACAATTAAATTAGACAAAAAATCCAGACCGGAAATGATTAATCAACCTACCCGGGTTGACCATATAATACAATACCCACCTTCATAGAGACAACAACCTGTTGAATTGAATCTGACTGAATCACAAGGTGGTATGAAATGAATTCAGAATGAAAGTGGAGCAAATATTTCCTTGCCAGAGAAAATCGTGCACGTTCAATTCATTCTAACCTACAAAATTTTCACTCTTTTCTTTCAAAGGAGGTCTCTCGTCTCAATTTCAGAACACTAGCTGTGCGGTGAAGAACGTGTAAAATGATGTGATACGGGAACAGGTAGGTTTAGAGGAGGAAGACAAAAGGAGCATATTTTATTCAAATCAGAGATTTTGAATTGAGGATGAGGTGGTGTAGAGATACATAAATTCACAGATTTAAGTCAGTCAGATATTTCACAAAAACCACCAGCCAAAATGAAGTAGTGAATGTTTGTCACCTGAAAAGTACCGTTATCCTACTTCTTTCGTTTCAGAAGACGCACTATAAAAAATGTGTTCAGGCACAAAAGAATCTCATCAGGAAGCCCATAACTAATGGAGAGTGGCTATTCATTTTTTTTCTTCATCTTCATCGAGTGAAATTTTATCCGCTTTAGGAAAGAAAATACGGGTAGGAAGGATTGTATGGAGGAATTAGGAGTGTCTCTGGCAAAGAATTTTGCATCTATAATGTGAATTAATGTCGTGTCATGCCAAGATAATATGGTCAATCCTTTCTCCTTGTCCTCCCCCTGACGAAGATAACCGCAAAATTACAACTAAACAATTGGCACTGAATCCGTGATTACAATTTGACTAAAAGCGCAATTAATTTATGTCCCTACTTGATGTCCTTTCTTTAAGAAAAAATATGAATGCACAACTACGGTTTTTAATCTTATTAAGAATTCTGTTCGCCGTTCCGAAAACAAGAATTGTCTACAATTTAGTACAGGGATGCTGAATAATGTAATTGTCCGAATAATTCATCAGTCCGAGACCAGACCATTCTCTTTTTCATGTAAATTAAAATGCGACAAAATCGTAATGCAAGACAAGACCACATTATGAGAGGCACATCTACATCTGAACCTCAATCAAGGAGTGGCCATCAGCATCAATATCAATTTCAGAGATTAAATTGATCCTTTTGAATATCAGCACAGCGTATCGGATCGCATTATAATTTTAAAAAGTTATTAATTTTCACCGATTGCCTCAAGAAAAACTTCGCAGAAAGCGAGAACGGGACTTTTTTGGACAAAAGGATATAAAAATCCTTCAATTACGGATGAATGGAGGAGATGGTAATCAAGGTTTTATTGTAAATTAATTATATAAAGATGAAGAGTCATTCTTACCAGGTATCCCAGAAGAAGAAGAACCGGAAGATGATGATGATGATGAAGACATTAGAGAAGAAGGCGAGGAAGAGGTTATCGGTAGTACAAGAAATGAGAAGCATAGGGTCCACAAGACTGAACACAGGATAGGCATTGACATTGTGGATTTTAAGGAAATGGGGGAAATTGCACTCAAGTTTTTGCGAAGATTTCGATGCGGCTTCTTCACCTTTCCACTATTACTAACTTCACTACTTGCCTCTTCACTTCCGGCTTTCATAGTTATTGTTCTTGTCGGATTGTTGTTAACTTTTTTAAGGTGGTTGAGGGTGAGGGATTCCTTAAATCCCCCGTCTCTTCTTCCATCATCATTTCCCGAAGAGACGTCGAAAGGGTAGTGGGGGGCAGTTGAGACGACGTTGTTGTTGAGGTCTCGCTCAGTTCCAGTGGCAGAATCCATTTTTTAATTGTTGTAAGTTTTAAGATGATAAGCTACTCTGGTTTGTTCACCTCATTTCTGACTCGAGTTTGTTGTCATTTGATTCATACGATCAAAATCACGATTTCCATTTTTAGTTCAATTCCCACAGACGACTTGCCAAACTTAATTCTTTTCTTCACAGAACTTTATGGTGGTATAGTCTTGAGTGACTGACCCTGTTTTCGTATAGAGCACTTGAGAAATAGAATTGAATTTTACGCATTCACCAACTAAAACTTAAGTACCTGGCCGACCTATAATTGACGGATTTGGGTTAGCCATCTTAAAAGACATTTTTATTTCTTCAGACTATTTGAGACTTGAGTAACTTTAGCGTCAATCATTGAATTAAAAGTTCCTTCCTGACAGAAGGGCAGTGGTGTTGCTGTCTTCTTGGCTTGCAAACTTTAGCGAATGACACACATTACTTATGCATTTATTATTAAGTTATTTATTTGCTTCTCCTATATTTGGTAAAGGATAACTGTTGCAAATATAACAATGCCAGTCCAAGGCTTTGTTCGAGAAGAGGGTGGGTCCAAAAAAAACACTATTTTTAAACTGACTCACTGACCGTCATCCCTCTCATTCAATCCTCAACTCTTAATTGAGAGGAAGAGACAAAGCTTTTTGTTTTTATTAAAATTAAATTGTTAAAAGAATTTGGTGGTTGGAAGACTTTGTTATGCGAATTCACTCACTCACTCACTCCTTGGGATGGAAGAAGATATTCTTTTCCGATTGTAAACTGAGAAAAGCACCGTTAATTTGATCAACTTTCATCCCATAAGAAATCTTCTTTTATACACTACGGAACCGGAACCGCTTGTTTTGCAGATCCTGAGAGTCTCCTGCCAAGAAAGATTTCGTTTGTTGTGGTTTGTTAAGTTTCGTTAGTTAGCCTGTGGTCTAGGCTTATTTTGTAACAATATAAGGTAAGCCCAGCCTGATTCAAGCAAGGTTAATTTAAAATCTTAGCTTCCCCCAACTTTTCACTGTCGATCTTCTCATCGCACCTTCTCCCTCTTAAACTTCTTTTAAGACTGGCGAAGGTGACGATTCGAATTAGTTTTTAGCTGCAAGAATCAAGAAGAAGGCAGCAGTTGAGGTGGGTGGGTGAGCAAGATACGATGATCATAAGACTTACAACTTTAAAGAGGCATATAAACCTCTTTTCTTGGTTCTTTAACTAACAGTCGTCTCGTGTGCACTCTGTTGTATCTTACCTTCCTAACGCTACATTGTTATTGCAGCAGCAACAATGCAAAAATACTGTACAAATTCATCTCATGCACAACATCTACACAACAATTGCTTGATGTGTGTGTGCAAACTAAACTGCAAACGTTCATGCAAGTCTTCCAATCTCGTTATCTTTCTTCGGTATTTGGGGCTTAGAATTTTAGGGTTGTTTCCCGATCCGAATGAGCAGATAGATGGGACATTTAAAATCCACAGGCAGGCAGCAGGTATCATTCTTTTAGCATTTAGAGATGTACGTGTTTATAGTATTGAGTAGTTAATTTACCCTACGATGATGGGGACAAACAAAAGGATAATGCCAACTTTTTTAGAGCTAGATGACTTTCTACGTGTCGTTAACATATTTGTGCCCTCGAACACAGAAAAGATTGTCAACAATTTGTCCAATGGGGTACTGTAAGAATTGCAAAATATAGAAAGTAACAATAACATTTTTTATGAGACAACCAAGCATCACTTTCCCCATTGTTGCTTATATAATAATGCTCCTTGATAAACTGTCACCTCTTGACAAAGGATTGTCTGTCCGAAATTGAAACATCTGGTGCAGTTTTTGCAAAAGGAAGGGACATTCTGATGCGACGAAGACGACATAACGCTACTACAAATTAAACTGAGACTATCCACCTAACTGTTTACAATTCAATTGTTCTGAAGGAAAAACTAGGTAGGTAGTTTTCATCACAATTAGTTAGATGTGTCACGCTCACTTCAAGCGTATGGTCTTTGTCTCATAAGACAGTAAGGTAGTTGACAAATAAATGCTATGAATGTTTCAACTTAGGTAACTTTCATTGAATTAATTGAACGCAATCAGACAGAATAGTTCGCCAGACAGACAAATGCTGACGTAATTTTACAGGTAACAAAAGCGGTGCTTCTTTTATATGATCATTGCTTCAGTTTGCCTAATTATGACGCTTTTTGATGAGAGAAAAGACGACGCGGACAATATTACAAGTCCAACTTAGGGACTTTGACAATTCCCGTTTATGGGGAAATTGCGACAGGAAGCCTCCGTCAATTTAAGTGGAATTGACACTTAGCTTTATCGCTAGTTCCTCTTCCATTTTTCCTCGTTCGTAAAAGTGAGGGATTTGCCATTAAACAATGCAGTTACAAGATAATAATGGCATGTCTCTCTGAACGTGTGTGAACAGAACAAAATGACAAAAAATTCAAAAAAAAAACAAGGCAAGAGGTGGAAGGAAACACGTATTGCTAATTAATTAATGCAGAAATATGCCAGTCGACTAATGACAGTTCCGGAACAGAAATGATCACATTCCATTCTTGTCATGTCATGTCACACACTTTTTTTAGAAAAAAAACTGTCAATAATCGTGAAAACCACATCGAAAGTTCTATCGTTATGAAAAATCCGAATTGCATGCATGGATTTTAAAGAACCCGGGTAGAGGAGACAAAGGTGGATGGAGTCCGGGGGAGAATTGGCAGCAGGGGTTGATGGAAGCATGGAGAGATAAGCAAGGTGGGTGGCTTTATTGCAAAAAGTCAG